>JAZGTK010020936.1:0-10805 GCA_036877625.1 Ambastaia sidthimunki
GAACTCCATGAGAAGATCATAAAATCAGTATGTGAGGTTTATTGTGATTTCTTCATGTCCAACAGTTTGCACGCAAGTTCTACATTGCGCAGTGGTTCAGGGACACCACCATGGAAACAGAGAGAGCCATGAAGTCACAGAAAGATGATGATTCGTCTGATGGGCCGCACCACGCCAAGGACATCGAGACCACCAGTGAGATCTTACAGAAAGCAGAAGGACGCAAGAAATTCCTCCGGTCTGTTGTGAAGACCACACCATTAAAGTTCAGCACGCTGAGGTACAAACATCAGCAGCTTTCCTCAACAACCACAACTTTGTTCACTTTGTTCTACCTAAAAGTAAAAACTGTGTCTCTGTGGTGCTATCAAAGCACTGCTTTAGCCCAAAACAACAACATTATCTCAACCAATGGCATGAGTTTAAAGGCGGCACTATCTGCTTGTTTAACCAATGAAAGGCAATTTCAAAAACCAATTTTATGTGTTTGTAGAGGTGCAAAAATTACACTTCTCCTTTAACAGCTTATTAATAATTAATAGTAATAAAAATAACAAGCTTTAGTCATAAAAACGTTCAAAAGAAATGTTACGTTGATGATATTTTGACATCTGTCATTTCTTTTTGCACAGAATAAACTCTGATACCGTGCACTACGAGGACTCGTGTCTTATCGTGCGATATCTGGCCTCTATGAGGCCGTTTGCACAGAGCTTTGATATTTATCTCACACAGGTCAGAGGTCATTTTATCTCTCAGTCAATATTCTGCTCGGTGCTCACAGCAAGTGAATGACAGACACTCTTGTGTTTATTTGTAGATCTTGAGAGTTCTCGGTGAAAGTGCCATAGCAGTGAGGACGAAAGCGATGAAATGTCTTTCTGAAGTTGTCGCGGTGGATCCCAGCATTCTGGCACGGGTGAGTGCGGTTTTTCAGAATCTGTGGAATGAGTCTGAAGCGTTTTCTGTGAGATCAGAGTGCTAGAATGGTGTTAAAACACTGTTGTCCGTGTGCAGATGGACATGCAGCGTGGGGTTCACGGCCGGCTGATGGACAACTCCACCAGTGTGAGAGAAGCTGCTGTAGAGCTGCTGGGTCGCTTTGTGCTGAGCCGACCGCAGCTCACCGAACAGTATTACGACATGCTAATCGAGCGAATCCTGGTTAGTGCCTCTTCTTATACACACAGTTAGCTGTTGAGGTCGAAGGTCACAGCTCAGAGAAGTTAGAATTGAATTAGTTTAGCACTTTATATAATCCTACTATCAGGTTAAATTGAGTATGGGTGGTTAGTTGGTTGTACCAATTATCGTTATTTCCCCCCCCCAAAACAACAATTGAGCTACATTGAGCTCCTCTGATTTCCAGCCCTGCCTGTTATTAAAGATTGTCTGTATGGGATTTTAATTTTTGCTGGTGAGTGTATGATTGAGTCTGTTGTCATGTTCTTTGATCAGGACACAGGCATCAGCGTGAGGAAGAGGGTGATTAAAATCCTGCGAGACATCTGTCTGGAGCAGCCCACCTTCAACAAGATCACTGAGATGTGTGTCAAGATGATCAGAAGGGTCAATGACGAGGAGGGCATCAAGGTTCGGATTGTATTCTCACTGTTGGTTCTGGGGAATCTCATTTACTTTCTCATCACGGGATCTAATTTAGGGTTCAGTCAATTTCCACAAAGAAACACTCAAAAAAATGACCTCAGGCTTTTTTGTGCAGATTCGTTATAGCTGGGAAATATGTGTTTTTTCATGTCTTGTGCAGAAATTGGTGAACGAGACGTTTCAGAAGCTGTGGTTCACTCCCACGCCGAATCACGATAAGGAGGCCATGACTCGCAAGATCCTTAACATCACAGATGTGGTAAGAGTCAGCAGAGAAGAGCAGAAACCGGCCGACCTTGTGACCTTCATACGATGTCTGATACGTCCATTTTTCCTTCTCTGGCCCTTCTGATGTGTATCATGTTCTCAGGTTGCTGCATGCAAGGATTCTGGTTACGACTGGTTTGAGCAGCTGCTACAGAATGTGAGTTGCTTCTACATGGTTCATTTTGATCAGGTGTCCCAGCATTTAATATTTTTCACAGTGTGTTGTGGTGCAGTGGTTAAAGATGTGGACTTTGAACCTTAAAAGAAGGGGAACAATTAGGCTCTTGAGTTAGTTAGGCTTGAGTCAGGACTTTGAGTAGGACTTTGAATGCTGTTCTTTTGTGTTTATTTTGACTTCCTAAATTGGAAAAACATTCTGTTTTGTATAGCTTTAATTCCAGAGGGATTGAATCTGTGTATTGTGATAATTGTAGTTAAAAATAGAACCGGAATATTAATTTACTTTCTGTTATCAAAGCTGTTGAAGTCAGAGGAGGATGCGTCTTACAAACCCGCCCGAAAGGCTTGTGCTCAGCTGGTGGACAGTCTGGTGGATCACATCCTGAAATACGAGGAGTCTCTTGCTGGTATGAGCATCACTGTTTAAACGTTTAATTTACATTCGTTTAATGTTTTATTTAACCCTTGGTGAACACCTGGTGAGTTATTCTGTCATGTTGCTTCACAGACGGTGACAGTAAAGGGTTGACATCAGATCGCCTGGTGGCTTGTATCACCACACTCTATCTGTTTAGTAAAATCCGAGCCCAGCTGATGGTCAAACACGCCATGACGATGCAGCCCTACCTGACCACCAAGTGCAACGTAAGCATGAGCGGCTCAGTGTGTTCAATTAAACAATGTCATGCTGCCACCTTGTGGTCAAAGCATAAATTTGCTTTCACAACTAATTGTGCAATTAATGAAAACCTTTTTGTTAACGGAAATAAAATAGATAACAGAATTGGAAACTAAGATAAAGTAAATTAAAACAAAAATGTAATAGGTGTAGTTTTTATTGCAAAGTATAATAATAAAATTGAAATGTTTCTCTAAATGGCTCTGAGAAATGAACAATGAATGTTGTCAGTTAACACACAAAAGTAGGTTTGGACTAAAATTAAAACTAAATATACAGAAAATATTTTACAGTGTATACACTTTAGGGAAATCGGTCTCCAAATCACTGGCAGTCATCTCTGAAACAATGACATCACGTTTAAAACCATGTTTTTTCTCCACAGACTCAAAGTGATTTCATGGTGATCTGCAACGTGGCTAAAATCCTGGAGCTTGTGGTTCCTCTGATGGATCATCCAAGCGAAAACTTCCTCACCACCATTGAAGAAGATCTGATGAAACTCATCATCAAATACGGCATGACAGTCAGTAGAACTGGAACAATCCGCAGCTCTGATGTTCTGCTTGTTTGTACACCAGGAGCTTTACGGTTCCTCTGTCTTGTGTTCCTCACAGGTTGTGCAGCATTGCGTGAGCTGTCTAGGAGCGGTCGTCAATAAAGTCACCCACAACTTCAAGTTTGTCTGGGCTTGTTTTAATCGATACTACGGTGAGGAACTTAATACACAACTTATGTGGCCCTTAGGGATGCATGATTAATTTTCAAATCCAAGGATTGCTAAAATTCCTCTTCCTCAATCTAAAGGAGCGCTGAACAAACTGAAGATACAGCATCAGGAAGATCCAAACAGCACAGTACTGGTGTCCAACAAACCGGCGCTTCTGAGGTCACTGTTTACTGTAGGGGCTCTCTGCAGACACTTTGACTTTGACCAAGAAGAATTTAAAGGCAGTAATAAGGTTTGTTTCTTCATGGTTAAGACTTCTAGATTAGAACAGTGATCTAGGAATTTTGTTGCCTAGACATGTTTTTATCTGATCTGGGGTCTTTTCCTCTCTCAGGTGATCATCAAAGACAAAGTGATGGAGTTGCTGCTGTACTTCACTAAGAATGAGGACGAGGAGGTGCAGACCAAGGCCATCATAGGTTTAGGTAAACATCTGCTCTTCCATCACTGAAGTTCTTGTTGTCATCTTTTAAAGGGGATCTAAATGGTAATCTCTTGGTTATCCAGGGTTCCTGTTAATCCAGCATCCAGGGCTGATGTTTTCTCCAGATGTGAAAACCCTTTATAACAGTCTCCTGGCTGACAGGAAGACATCTGTGAACCTGAAGATCCAGGTGCTGAAGAACCTGCAGATGTATCTGCAGGAGGAGGACTCACGCATGCAGGAAGCCGACCGGGAGTGTGAGTGTCCGTCTCGATGCAGCTCTACATCAGCAGAATAAATCTTGTTGTTGTTTGTTTTAACCACTAGATGGATGTATCTCTACTGTTGAGCAGCATTTATTGGTACGTTCCTGTGAAAGTGTTTCTACAGGGGGCGCCTGAGAGCTTCGAAAAAACATCTTTGTGTTATGTTCAAATCACTGGATTGCTTTTAAGACATTTGTACAATTAAATAATTGTTTACATTTGTAAGTTACAATGATTGATACCTACAATCTACAATACAAATTTATATATATATACAAACATACATATTACAAAATATATTACATACCTATATGTGGAAAGTGCAAAGCCATAAAATGTTTATCCAATCTTGGGGGGTCTTCAGATCTGAAGAAAACCTCTAATGTGAGCCCATTTCTGCTGACCAATTAGAGATAACACCTGGGCCATCAAGCCCCGCCCATTTTCAGGCGTCCCTGTTTTAGGCTAATGGCTGTTCTGTTTACTTGATTCATTTCTGTGAACTCTACAGGGAAGAAGATGGCCAAGCAGGAGGACCTAAAGGAGATGGGTGACATCTCTTCTGGCATGAGCAGTTCTATCATGCAGATCTACCTCAAGCAGGTGCTGGAGTGTTTTTTCCACACGCAGTCCAGCGTGCGACACTTCGCCCTGAACGTCATCGTCCTGACTCTAAACCAGGGCCTCATTCACCCCGTACAGGTCTGTAATTACTCCACAACATCCCAAAAAGCTTGTCTGGAAGTACCTTTAGTTTAACTTCTTTAACTCCTCCATCAGTGTGTTCCCTATCTTATCGCCATGGGAACAGACTCAGAACCCACGATGAGGAATAAAGCTGATCAGCAGCTGGTTGAGATCGATAAGAAGTACACAGGATTCATTCACGTGAGTGGATTTGAACGACTGGAGTCCGTGATTTGTCCTGTAACGTGATTAAATGGTGTAATGATGGATGTGTGTCTATGTAACAGATGAAGGCTGTGGCGGGGTTGAAAATGAGCTATCAGGTGCAACAGGCCATTGTGGGCTCCCAGGACACAGTGGTCAGGGGTTTCCGACAGGATGAGATAAATACGGCCCTGTGTGCCCACCTCTACACCATGGTCCGAGGAAACAGACAGCACCGCAGGGCTTTCCTCATCTCGCTGCTCAACCTGTTTGATGACAATGCGGTCAGTGTTTTATTTGTTTGCTTGTGTGTTTAGCCACAGCTGAGGCGGTGCAGTATTTGACCACAGTCAAGGACTTTTGTAAAAATGTAGGACAAAAGTGGTCACAGTTTAATACTAACTCAAATAATTAATAATGGATTAATGCTGATTTAAACTGACTTGCTAAATAATTGCTATAAACAATAGTTTAATTAATTTATGTAGATATACTACACTCTGACACATTAAAATGTAACTCAGCTGATGATTGGTTGATTTACAGTAGTTTAAAACATGGCATATCCAATAGGATTGTGTTGCTTTCACAGTTTAGCATAGAATATTAGCCTTGAATAATATTTATATTAGATATCACTTTAGCGTGCTTTTTAAACAGAATTAAAACTATTCTGTTCTCTTTTTGGCTGCTTTTTCTTTATTATTTGTTATAAACCACCCATTTAGACAACATTTTTTATTTTATTATGACAAAATTAGTATGTTGGCACATACAAACGTTTGGCCACAAAATCACAAAAGCATTTTCAGATCAGGAGAAACAGTTTCATACTTGTTTTCTTTCTTTGTGTTGTGAAGATGATTAATAACATGATTTAATTTTATTTCCTGCAGAAGTCAGATGTAAACATGCTTTTGTTTGTTGCGGACAATCTGGCCTGCTTCCCGTATCAGAGTCAGGAGGAGCCTCTGTTTATAATGCATCACGTGGACATCACGTTGTCAGTATCTGGAAGCAACCTGTTGCAGTCTTTTAAGGAGGTGTGACTTCTCATCAATCATTTTTCAAAACCTGTCACTGACATCACCAGCATAAACTTTCCCAGCACGTGTCGGTGTTTGTTAAAGAATCATTGTATTAACCTATGACTAGTCATGCTCTGAATTTATAAACACACCCATGAATAAAAAACCCCCCACAAACTATCTATTTTTACTTTCCCCTTTGTGAATACACAAGAAAAAAATTCAAGGAATGTTGCCGCAGGTTTTATTCCTTACCACACAATTAAAGTGAATGGTGATAAAGACTGTCAGTGTCAAAATTTTCCTATTGGGTTCACTGGAAGAAATTAAGTCATACGTGTTTGAAACAACCCGAGGATGGGAAAGTTTTAGAGGTTTTCATTTTTGGGAGAACTGTTCCTTTAATTTATAAATATCCCTTTAATTTCAGCCCTTGCATTAAACAGTCTTATATTTCTTTTCTTTCAGTCTTTGCTAAAAGAGCCAAGACCACGAGAAAAGAAGAAGAAAATGAGAGGGAAAAAATGTGGCTCTGAGGAAGATGAGGATGAAGATGACAGCAGCAGGGATAGTGACAGCAGTGATGATGTCATCCGTCGGCCCAAGAAACAAAAGCGAGCTCCCGCGGTGAACTCCGACTCGGATTCGGACTTCGACTTAGATGATGCTGACAAAGTGATGCTGCGTCTCCCTGACAACCCGAATCCCCTGCTGGACTTTGCAAACGCATCTCAGGGCATCCTGCTCCTCCTGATGCTCAAGCAGCACCTTAAGAATCTCTACGGCTTCTCTGATAGGTCCGTTTCAGCACTCCTCCAAATGCATTCTGGGACTTTAATAGAATGAACTACCCATCAGGTTTCTATGTTTTTATGTTCAACATCTGTTTCGTCTCTCTTTCTTCCTGCAGTAAAATCCAGAAGTACTCGCCTACGGAATCTGCTAAAGTTTATGACAAGGCAGTAAACCGGAAGACCAACGTGCATTTTAACCCACGGCAGACGCTGGACTACTTGACCAACAGCTTGTCCAATGTAGAGCTCACATATGATGCAAAGAGGAGAATCGTCAGACAGTATTTAGATGTAAACATTCTCATTTACATATTTAAAATGACAAAACAAATGACATCCATTTTTTTTGTCCTTTTAATGATATTTAATGCGTATCTTGCTATTTATGGCTATTGTTTATATGTGCTGATATGATTGACTTTTTATCGGTCATATGAACCATTATTTTAACTAAACAGCCATTTAAACCAAGTAGATTGAAATACGGTAAAATAACAGAAAAATAAGGTGAATAGTTAATGTCACCCAGCCCTGCGTTTGATTGGCTGAGATGTTCTGACTCTGGTCTGCTCTGTAGTTTAAGGTCCTGATGGAGCACTTGGACCCAGATGAAGAAGATGAAGAGGGCGAAGCTTCAGCCAGCAGCCACGCAAGAAATAAAGCCATCAGTGCTCTGCTGGGAGGCTCCAGCCCCAAGAATAATACTGCTGACTCGTACGATGATGACAGTGATGCGGATGAAAAGGCTCCAGGGGTAAAACACTTAAGAACACTGAACTTCTTAATGTTCAATAGAAGTGCTAGAAAAAGCTGATTTTTAGAATTCTTTCTTTTCTCACGATTCTTTCTTTAGTTATTCTGAATCTATTCTTGAAAATTGTGAATCAGTTTTGTGAACACGCATATAATTCTGAATTTTTAAGAATAGATTTAGAATCATTAGAGAGGATTCTGAATGGACCTTTTCTCGCAATCCCTAATGCTCAACAAACGTTTAATTTTTGTAAATGTGTTAATCTGTCTAACGTCTGTCCATCTTCATTTTCTTTTCTAGTCGTCACGGCGATCAAGAAAAGGCGGAGATTCCGCAGAAGCATTAGGTCACATGAACGAAACCGTGGAAGCCATGGACGTCATCGCTATCTGCTGCCCCAAATACAAGGACCGGCCGCAGATAGCGCGAGTTATTCAGAAGACAAGCACAGGATACAGTGTTCACTGGATGGCCGGCTCCTACTCCGGCACCTGGGCGGAAGCCAAGAAACGCGACGGACGAAAATTGGTGCCTTGGGTGGACACTATAAAGGAGTCGGATATTATTTACAAGAAAATTGCCTTGACAAGCGCACACAAACTGAGCAACAAGGTTGTGCAGACTTTACGCTCGCTGTACGCGGCCAAGGAAGGAACTTCCAGCTAATTAAATTTGTAAAAACTGTGGAACTGTTACACCCAGCAAACTCTCAGCCGCCAGTCTTCAGGATTCAACATTTTGTAATCGGAGTTGGAAAGGGAGAAAAGTACTACAGACACACAGATTTTAAAATACAATGTGGAACTGGCTGAACTGAGGAAGGAAGATTTTAAGAGTGTGATCTGTATTGTAGAATCCTGTACATCTTTTAAGTTAAACAGAAAAGACAGAATCATTTGAAAGCTCCTTTCGCTGTTGTGCAGCAACCCGGCTGTTTGAATTTTTTGCCCCACTGTATCATAGTTTAACAAAAAAACACAAACAAAAATGTTTATATCTCTGACAAAAAAAACATCTGTTTAAAGAAATAAACTAAGTGAATGTTGGAAATTAGTGTGTTGATGTTCTTAATAAAGTGACCTTGAAGTTTAACTAGCGCCGGATGGATTTCAATAGCTTAGTTCAGTTTCCAGGGAAATAAACTTTTAAACATCTCCTCTGTTGATGGTTTATTCATTTGGTTTCCTTGTGCTGTAAATGGAGTTTCCTGGACATAATTTATTCTGTTGAATTTATTCATGAAACAGAGCATGCAGTATCTGTTACCTACATGGAAGGGAGGGTTTTTTGTAAATGTAGTTTTTGATGTGATGGGTCAGGGTTTGGGTCTCAATCTCACAGCGGGAAAAGTGACCCCAACCCGCCCCCACCACCACCCAGCATGTGTGGAGGAGCAAATACTGCAATAAATTTTTTTACTTCTCTTTTTACTTGTCTTGTTTGTGTTTTTGACTTTTGACTCATACTAAAAAAGTTTTTTGTGAACATTTTTGTGACGACACGAGTAAAACAAAGATAATAAGTTTGGCTCTTAAAGGCCCGCTGTCTTGCATTTGACGCAGCTGTTTAAAACACACCTAGAACAGCTAATCGTGGATTTAAAGATTACTTGAAAATTATATGCAGGTATGTTGAACAGATTAGTTAATTCTGAAGGTTTCTAGCCTTAGCCAACCTGTCCTTCAACCCATATATCTCCCTTAGCAGATCTAGATACGAGGTCTAAGCACTTATCAAAAAAATGGATCTGTTACGCACACATGTGCATGAGCTGTAAAAATATTTTTGAGTATCTCATTTTATTACGTAATAAGGACATTCATAAACCTAAGATTAAATTTTAGATTACATAAAAGATTAAATATCTGTATGTCTAGTGAATTAGACAGCTGATAAACAAGGCCAGCCCTGTATTATAGTACATTGTGTGCTTGGCTCTATTGAAGCTCTTAACAGTTTCTGTGCTGGGAAAAATACAGTTTGTTTTTTTAAGAGACAAAAGCACATTGCTGAAAGGAATTCACATACAGTTTAGATTTAATGACACACCTGAACCAGCTGTTCTAGTCTTCCTGTTTGACTGTAAATTACACGTGTTGGAGCTGAACTGGGGAATAACATATCAGCAGGGTTTGAGTTTAGAGTGTAGATGGGTAGTTGAAATGGTCTTTACCAGGATCGTTCTGTGACCCCCAGCCATTTATTGAGTAAAGAGTTTGGTAGAGGAGGGTCAAAATGACCATTTTTATCTGAGACATTTCAGGCAAATTACAGGAGGTGAAAATTGACTTTAATAACGTGACAGCATCATTATTTTAGTTTTACACAGAGATTTGTAGATCCATTACGAAAAATCATTGTCTAATCATTATCTAGTAAGAAAAAAAAAACTTCTGAGAGAGACTGAAGCCCTGAAGAGTTTTTATTGCTAACAAATGAATAAATATAGCTTAATGTGTAATAAAACTACAACCTGATGTAAAACACTTTAAAGCAGCTATAAATATTTTGTTATCTGTTAAATGGCTGTAAAGGTGATTTATTCCTTTTTTCAGGACAGATCAGACAACAGAGAGCCTCCCATCCAAAATCAAAACATTTCCTGAGTCGTGGATTCTTGGAAAACACATCAATTATGTTGTTAAAGTTTTGAGAATTGAATAAAAAGTGTCACGAAAACATTGTTGCATGCAGTGACCTAATTTAAAATCTGAAAACTGGGACATTTATAGTATAATTAAAAGTCTGTTTACTTGCTGGTTAAAAGCTTAGTTTAAGTTTAGGAATGAGGAAGGACTCATGAGCGGGAATGGGCCGGTGACTCAGTGATGTCTTTATAAGGCACGAAACAAGGCAGAGATCACCAGATGTGCTAGAGAAACTGTCCGATCCGGATTAACAGGGAGAAAACAAAGATGAATATGGAGAAAATGAAAAATTCACAGTTTGTTATGGACGTTATAGAGGTTGAGARGTTTCTTAACAACCCGCCTCAAGGCTTCACGGTTGACCATCGCGGTGGTTACAGACTCGTAAAGTGGAATCAGAACAACGCGTTCGTGTTTATCGATGAATTTCAGGCGAGCAAAGGAAAGGTGATCTTCTCTAACTCCCCAGGAAGGTAAATGCATTGAAATATATTTGCATATGTTGATAAACAGCGTGTGTTTTTATGCATTGCGTG
>JAZGTK010020937.1:0-10804 GCA_036877625.1 Ambastaia sidthimunki
TGAATCTGAAAAGTAGGCCTAAGACTGATCAGCACTAATATTTGCTAGTTGGTCAAACTGGTTGTACACTGTTTCTAGCTGGTCCAGGCTGGTCAAACAGTAAAACTGTGTGCTGGTGGATCTGGTTTTGGTTATGCATACAGAGATGTGGAGCTGGTAGACCATCTTGGGTGAGCTGCAAACTAGCTTGACCACCTTAAGCAAGTATTACCTGCTTTTTGTCAGCATGTAGCAGCTCCCTCACCTGACAGATGTGACTGGGATGAGTCCATCTCCACCAGCACATCCATTAGAATCCTCTCAGCTCCCTGCAGACAGCACTCAGCTGGAGCCAAAGAGCCTCTACAGAAGGAGAGTGTTATATCATTGATAAAGAGCGCATTAAACTCACACTGATTCCTCACTGAAGCCCATCGTCCTTCCTACATCACGTCAGAGCAAAGACGATTTAATCAGAGCAAAACCCGCAGCTCAGCTCATATCCCACACCATAAACACCGTCTGAATTTATAGTTATGGCATATTAAAGCCTTTTAATGGTATCACTTATGTCCTTTGATTGCTAAAACACATCAGTTTTTTCTCCAAGCTTTATAAAGGGCTCATTTCCTGTTGCAGCACATTTGTTTAATGCAGGCCCGACCACACTCGCGCCTGGTTGGCTGGGCAGGAATGATGTCATCGGATGCTGGATCTTGGCCATGGAGTCAGTAAGCAGTGATTGTGTAGAGACTGACTTCAGTGGTCAGACCAAACTGCCTGTGTTTTTCTCATACAAATCTATCAATAATCACAAGAGTCACGACGCAAATTAATTTAAAGGGCAATTGTAAAGATGATTTAAAACAATTAACAAATCTGTGAGATGTAAAGGAGCTCAAGCAGCTGTTTATATTAACCAGCTGAGACAACTGTACTGCTGCTATAGTTGTGTAGGGTTGCAAGACATTGATTGTGCTTAATTGTGAAATACAGCTGTCCTCTCTCTCTCATAGATGTGTTACACTACCGGTTACAAATTTGGAAACACTTGACTAAAATGTTTCTTATCTTAAAATTTTTTAAGCATTGCTTACATTTTTAAAACTTATTTTTAACACACAAATTTAATTGTGCCAACAAACATATTTCTGTTATTAGAAAATTACAATTTGAGTTAAAAAATGTTTTTGAAATGGATGGTTTGAACCAAATACTGAAGAAAAAGCAGCCAATAAGAGCACAGAATATCCTTCAAATCTCTTTAAAAAGCTTTAAAAGGAAAACTGCTCATAAAATACTGGGTGATAAAAGAAAACTACAGTGAATATGCTAGAATATAACCTTTTTGTTTTCCATTTTCTTATGTCACAACATAATTCCCAAAGTTACATTTGTGTTATTTAATGATTTTACTATTTTAAAATGTAAAAAATGTTAATACAGACACGGATGTGGTTCAGAGTGGAGTGCTCATAATGTGAGGTTGAGCAGAATCATGCCATCAGAAAAACAATGTTGTCTGGGTGTTGATTTTTCGCGGTGAGAACTGGGTGGAGACAGAAGCTCTTCTGCTGGTTTGAGTACAGGACACAAAACCTCGGCTTCACACGCGATAGATGACATGAGGGTCTCCAGCGCCCATTAGCATCACAATAGACTAAACCAACAATATGGAGGCATTTACTGCGAGGGTCTCTGGCTCTGCTGAGATGGGGGAGGGGTTAAAGAGAGGCAGGCAGGAAGCCTTTTACACCCAGGAACAACAGCATCTAAGAAAAACTGCTTGCTAGGAGGGAAGCCCACACAGACAGGAGACAAAGAGCAAGAGTTGTGCTTTGAAAATTGAGCAGGTGACACGGAACCAGATTCAAGTGCCTAAAATGGGGAACAGAAGAAACAAAATGCAACAGGCACATGCAAAACTTTCTCATGAAAGCTACTAAAACACAATATAATATTTTAAAACAATATACTTAAACTACACAGTTTTCTTTCCTTTGAAAGCAATTGTATGCCTACTATAAAAATAAAAGATGAATAATTAAAGATACATAATTACAATCAAGACAAAGTAGCTCTCGCTATGTAGCTACTGAAACTCATTTGGAAAGTCATAATGTTTATGTGGTTGATCAGACACATGTTGTCCAGCTGTCACAGGTGGTACAGGAGTCTGAAGCTCATCACAGGCTGTGACCAATCCACAGACTCTGGCCTTTCTGTGGGTCAGAGCAGTGCCTCTCACCCTGTGATCTTCTGCATGTTATACTGTGACCGCTTGTACTCACTCATAAAGCCTGAGAAACTGAACCCCAAACTTTGCTAAGGCAACTATAAACTGCATTTGAAGTCTATTTATTAAACTTTATTTAGTTTTCTAAATCAACTAAATTAAATTAAGACTTTTGCCCTCAGGACTTTTACAAGAGCAAGAAAACCAAATGTAGGCAGCTGACTGACTTGAGACTTTAGGATATTCCCTAGCAACCACTCAGAACACCCTAGTAACTGAAGAACCTTAATTACCATTCTGCAACGCCATAGCAACACCCTGGTGACCACTAGGGTTTGTTTTGCACAGTCAAGTATCATCCATTTTCTTTGGTTTACATTGTTTTAAACCAGTCAGAGCATCATCAGAACTGCAAACAACGACCATGACAAGATCTTTGGTTTAAGCTACAGTCAGTCAGATGATATTTATCAGATTGTCCTCAGAAATCAGGCAGATGTTTTTAGAAGTACTTGTCTTGATTTTTGAGCACATTTGCAGAGCTGCATGACACGTTCAATGCAAATACTGAGAAATCTTTTGAATCCACCAGACAATGACTTTTATTGGAAAAAGCATTTAAATCCATCTCATAAGAAGTTATTCATCTGTTGTTGTATAATTTCAATAACATACAGCATCTCTCAGCAGGGCACATGTACACCGATCGTATTTAATCTTTCAGTTACTGATTAAATCTAATCTTCTGAGGCTTTTATGAATTCTAATCTACACTTCAGACAAGGTTTCCGGCTTTGTCTCCCTTCCTTCACATCTGTATTGCTATAATTCATCAGCCATTTCTCAATGAGCATAAAAATCCTTCAAAACATTTAACCTTAATGTAGATACAGCAGTTTGTGTTTGAACCTTTATTCCTCGGGGCCCAACGGTGAATTAAAGAAAAAAAGAAAACACAGTCTGTGTTCTCAAGATTTGAACACACAACTGTCTTTAACAGGCCTGAAAGTCTCTTTATGCTGTTATATCCCCTCTTCTCCATCACTCAGACAGAAGGCTGCTGTTCTGCAGTGAGTGACAGTCTGGTATGTAACCAGGATCCACAAGCATACATGCTTAACAGACCATCACTTCCATCCAAAGTGCCACAACTGATTACCAGAGCAGCTGAGCTCCTCAGACTCAGATCTGGATCTCTGGAATACTTGATTCTGATTGGTCATTTCTCTCTAAATACTGCAGTGAAATATTTTGTTCTAATAATATTGTTCTGAGCATGGTGTCTGTTTAGCTGTGCCAGTTTATTGACTTTTTGTATCTTATTCTTTCCAATAAATCAAATGACTTCAACTCAAATCAATAGTACATATTGTAAACCGTGGATTATGTCAAAGGTTGTGTTGCTTACAGACAAAGTTCTGCCCTACTGTGATTTACAACTGCTTTACAATTTGCTTTGACCGATTCGTTAATACAAACTGGTTTAAAAGAGCGTTTCATTACAATTTCCTTTTACTGGATCAAAGGGCACCAAAAACATCAACCCAAAGACATCAGTCAGTATGACTTAAGACTACAATTCAGTAAGACGGTATTTAACACTACCTAATAGATAATCAGTCTTATCACCAGTGTATTCATCCGACAACCGAACAATTAATTTCACATAACACTGTCTTTAAATATAACAAATACCACTTTAAAAATCAATGGAAAGCGTATTAACACTAAATGGGCTCAATGGAGTCACAAATGTCACGATTACCAATGGCCGCCCGTTATGAAAATGCACAAACCAATGACAGAAATCTGAGGGTCACAACCCAGATTTCTCCCCTCAGCTCCTCTGTGTTTCCTGCATCTAGACTCCCACCCCCGGGGTCTGCTCGCGCTCCCACAGGACCAATTATTACTGCAAATGCTCCACTGAACCTCTCTATCAATTAGGGGTGGTGAGTGCATCATCACATGTATTACAGCTGAGGCAGGCCTGCATGTGGGGTTAGGAGAGCGAGAAAGTGGAAGACGAATGGCGATGTGTCAGAGTCGGTCGGTGTGTTCAGAGCTCTCCAGAGGAGCAGAGGGAAGATCCCCTCGGGCCCTGCAGACGTGTGAACGCGCCTCTGGCTGGCACCTCCTCACACGCACGCATCCAGAGCCAGAAACAGGGTTAAATCAATATTTTCAATCTGTCCGGATCAATCCCACATCAGAACATAAAGGGAAACCTGTTAGCAGTCACCAGTATGTGTAAATGAAAAGCCAAACTTGGGTCTGTTCTGAAGTTCCCTCTGTCTCCTGCAAACTGAAGTGACGATTCACATTCTAGTACCATCCATTAAAATATACAAACATTAAAGGGACAGATCACCCCAAAATAAAAATTCTTCCATCATTTACTCACCCGCACCTCACTCCAAACCTGTACCACTTTATTCTTATAAGTAACACAAACAAATATATTTTGAAGTATGTTGGTAACCAAACAACAGTGGCACCCATTGACTTCCATTGTACAAACATAAAACCACTGAAACATTTCTCAAAATATATTTTTTGTGTTCCACAGAAGATATTAAACAATTGGGTTTGAAATGATATGAGGGCAAATAAATGAGGGTGAGAAATATTTTTGAGTGAACTATTCTTTTAAACAGACTTTATGATAGGAACTGTTTTTCCTAAAGTCATATTTGACTTTATAAAAAGCGCTGTAAAGATAAAGATTTTTTCATTGTAAAATATTTGTCCCACTGTAATATGCAAAGAGTTATAAGAATGCCATTATTAAGTGTAAACACTAGAAAAACAGCCAGACACACACAGCAACAATTGAGACTACCAACAACAAGTGAACTCTCACATACCAGAATCTGAACTCTTACATATCAAATAAAAATAACGGCTGGTTTTAATTAGTGTTGCTTGTACAATGTACATGGGCTCAGTTAAACAATGAACACGTCTGTTTCTTTAAATGAAGCCGTGGTTTCCTGCTTCACTCAAACACAAGCAGCCAATGAAGAGATGAAACATGAGAGCAACGTCTGAACTGGCTGAATTCTGATCTCCACAAATCTCAACAGTCATGATTAAACACTGCAGTGATTCTCCCTTCACAGAGTCTTTACAAACTTTAATCATTACTATACTAGTCACCCTGTGAAAGTATTATAATATTAGAAAGATGAACTACATGGTAACCGATGTTTAAATGCTGGGAAAACATTGTTTTTAAAATTTAGACCTATTATACTTTGGTGTGATGCAGAAAGATTACTTCTGATGAATTGTCTATTTTCATCAATCCCAAATAGGAAGTTGCTAAAAAAATGCCCTCACATTATACATGCCCTCATGACCTCTGAACTTAAAAACAAGCTCTTTGTGCAGTCAGAGAAGCTGCGGATAGTATCATGTGACAGCACTCAACAAACATCACCGTTACAAATGCCTCGGGCATTTTACTTTCAGACATGACCAGCCAAGCGTAAGATAAACTAGACAACCTAAAACACTTTGGGTTAATTTCTTTTCACCTGACAGGAGCAGAGAATGTCGGACCAGTGTGGACCTGCAGCGTCAAGACCGCCGGGTCATTTAAACAACTCAGAGGTCAACACTGGGGCATGTCCTAACACAAATCCAAAGAAATTCAAAACATCCATTTAAAAGCAGCTCGAGTGGATGCAAACTGTGTGACATCTGAAAATGATCACGAGGATTCTCTGACAGGTCCATGTGTTTTTAAAACATCTCAGCAACTAGGTCCAACAGAACACAAAAATTCTGCTCATTCAGTTGTTAAGAAAAACATCAGGTGCTGACAAGCCCCAACAAAGACGTTAACAATGAAGCTTTGTTAAGTGTGACAGAACCAGGAGGACTCGGGGTAAAATCCACATCCATCACTTTGAAAACCCTGACAAACGGCCACTGGCTGTGGGCGCGGTTGATAAGGAACACTTAATTCTTTAACAATTCCACTAATATTTAATACTGACATGGTTTAACACCGTTTGCACAGTTGCAAACGTTTATTTTATGTTTATCTGATGTTTATTTAAAAAAAAAACTTCATAACAAATTCTTCATTACTGTAATTAATTAATGTAGATTAATTAATTGTAGCTTAACTGGTAGAGTATTGTGTTTAGCAGTGCAAAGCTGTAGGATCGATTCCCAGGAAACACACATACTGATAATTTTTTTTTATTATTTGAATTCACTACGTTGCTCTGAATAAAAGCATCTGTCACATGCATACATGTAATTCCGAACCCGCTGCTAAGCAAACATATTTGTCTTGTTTCTCTCTCTGGTGCACATTTGTCCTCACCAAATGAGGACAGTCCTCAATCTGATTTTGAAAATGGCAGTAATATTAATTTTAAAGCACACAATGAATGATAATTCAATCTACTTTGTTAGAAACCACTCCAAATATTTCATCAAAATGAAGAAATCCTGCGAAGCGCTGAGAGAAAGAGGTTTGTATTATCCTGACCGACATCCATGCAGCTGTTTCCTTCAGGAACACGGTATTCCGGGCTTGATGTTCTGCAGATTTTACTCAAATAAGAAAGCAGAAATGAGACTAATCATCATTACTGTACATATCAAACAAAGACCACCAAAGCTGTTTTTAGATCTCTTTAGTGCAGATAAAAAAACCCAGGCAGTATTTCTGACTCATTTCGACAGTGTAAAATGCATTCGTTTTGTAATCGGAAATGTTTCACGCAGGTGTAAAATCACCAGGCACTGCAGGCAAACAAAAGCGAGGGCTTATACTGGAGATGTGTGCAGGACTAAAGTTCTACAGACTCCATTCCGACCAAATGCACGAAGCGGACCTGAGCAGATCCCAGAATTCCTCATTATCCTCACAGCAGGGAATCTTGTGTGCGCTGTCGGTGCGAGCGCGAGGCAGACGACCGTCGAGGCAGGTCTGAGAACAGCGCTCTGGCGAGCCCCACGGGGGAGTCTAGGCCCGCTCATTAGTCCTAAATGATCCACGACAGCCCTGCAAACCAAGTGCCACTTAGTGACTGTCGGAGACGCCAGTTCGGCTCTGATGAGATGACTGAGCACACTGCATATCTGTAATAACATGGCAAACAAAAAAAGGCCTCACAATAGCATGAGTAACTGACAAACCGGTCCAGTCTGTGTTAGAGCGACAGCGCTATCATTTTAAATTTCTTTCACGGCTCGTAGTTAAAATGACACGGTATGATAAATGTTTAAGGATTTCACAGCAAAAAAACGCACTGTGGGACTGACACTTGTGGTAAAAGACTAACAGACACAAGAGCGATCGGCACCAAACGCACCTCACTGCTGCTGGAACAGATGGTCGTTTCACACGTAATAATCACCGTAGACTAGCGTGTTCTCACGATCCCGTCACACGGTGAGATCTGCGCTGTGTTACGCTAATAATCTGAGTTAACACTAATAAATGTCACAGAAAATTTCTTGATCTGAAATGCGGTGCATAATGACTGTCACTAGTGAGCAAAAACAATTCAACAAAAATCAAGCTGCAAAAAAGCGGATTTTCAAATAAATTATTTACACTTTTTAGTTTAAAGTTTAAAGCGTTAAATTGCATACATGGCACTAAACAAAGATACAGGCAAGAGTCATGCGATAGGTAGCAATGCAAAATAGCACATAGTGTTTAATTACAGCAGCATATAAATGCCAGAAAATAAGTTTAACAGCAAATCTAAAAATAATCTAGAAAAACAAGCCACTATTTTGCATCATGAATTATATCATTCAAAGATAAAAATGACACAGGAAATCAGAAACGCTGATCGGTCTTGTGTGAACATAAATTGATACGAAAAATCATGCTGACAAATTTCTTAAAATCTGCACCTGTTCAGAACATAAACCTGTAAAGCGTGTGAAAAACAGCGAGTTTCTGTAAACTCTACATAAAAACACGTGTCTGCGGACAGCACAGTGCTATTTCACATTATTCATACCAAATTGACTTAAGGCTCTGCTGCGTGCACAATAACATCCATTAAATGCAATTTCTTGGAACTGGATGTCCTATTGTGCGTTTTGTGCTGTATTTTACATCTGGTCATGTGTTCATTTGTATACTGCGGAGGGTACGCCATCACGCAGCGTGTGCCGAATGGAGCCGCGCCAAGCAGGTGAATTATGTAAGTGCTGCATCTTTGCTTCTCTGTGCTGAGGGGGAGCGACACTTTCTTCCAGCCCTTTTCATTCTCCTCTCATCACAAAGCAGCTGTTGTGATGTTTTTCACCGCGGTCACAATTAACCTCTGCAGCTGGGCAGGGAGCCAGGCCCGCGCGACTCGCGGCGCTGGAGAACCCATCAGGTAAACAGTACGATAAGCTTTGCTGCAAAAATTAGACATTGTTTTGAAGTGAGAGGCAGTTGCTATAGTGACTGTTGCTAATTAACCGCATTCAGCCGGGGGAACAAAGGGCTTAAGGGTGCTCAGGACGGCAGAGAGCGATACACAGTGAATGCGTGAGATCCCGCGGGTCTCTCTGCACCAAAATACCTGCGCCTCTGCTCCTTGTAGGGGCCGGGAGACGTGCGGCCATCATTTTATAAAGACTAAAGACTGCTGGAGGCCTGATGCCATCAGGTTGTCGACAGACCTGAAACCAAACTAATCATCCAGTCGACAGCCAATCAGATGCTTCATCAGCATGAATGACACTTGAAGGGGGTCTCATCAGATCCTGTGGCATTCTGGAGAAAGGCCTGCATGCATTTCATTAAAGCTCCAGATTACCATTACAGAAACACAAGTCAAACCTTCTCTGGTCACTACAACTAGCAGTGTTAGTACCACTAATCTAAAGACAACCTTTGTGACTGATCACGTTTAAAGGAGAACGTTAAATAAGCCATTTACAGGGTATCTGGGGTTTTATCTATTTGGGCTGCACAATACTGAAAAAAGTGATAACATGGTAAATAATGTGGTATGCAACATGTTCATGCTTTAAAATTGATTTGTAAAATCAATATAAATTATATTTAAAAATCACATACCCAACATACTAACATACAACTATAATGTGCCCTACAATTTATGACTAGGAATGCGATACTGCTAGTGGCACAATAAATACAACTGCTTTAATGTTGACTTGTTCATCATTAGATTAAAACACACTAATGTGTGCGTTAAATAACACTTCAGCTGTTAAAGTTTCTGTTTTGTATATATTGGCACAAATGAGATACACAACAACCCAAAGCCTCAAAATAATGCTGTATAGAAAAGCAGCCCATTAACTGAATTCTATTGAGTGAAATTCTAATCAAGTGTGTTTGTGTAATTAGCCGTGGACCCCCGCTGACACACACCCCCTCTTGTTTTGACAGTTGTAACGGGTGGAGTGAGCGAGCGGGTCACAGTTCATCTGTGGCACTAGAACTCGGTGACAGCTGCAACTCTGACAGATGAGACTGAACAGCAGCCGCAATCTTTCAGCTCACTCGCTTCTGACAAACTGTGCCGAGGTTTTCTTACAGTTTACCTGACGTGAGCACAGCGTTTACACTGTCACAACACTGCTAAACATCTCACACACACACACACACACACGCTCTTCAACATGAAGTTAATGAGACTGAATTCACATTTAAAAGAATCCTCACCACTATTGTGTGTGTGTGTGTGTGTGTGTGTATTGCTCAGTTTTATTTTTCCAATTTAAAAAATAGAATATTTAAACAATTTTTAAACATTTACTTAAAATGTTAAGATAATTTAATAATTAACAATAAGATACAATAAGATAATTTTATTTAGTAAGAGACAGCATTACAACTTGCTGAATTAAAAAGTTTAATAATTGATGATCTGATCTAATTGAGTTTATATTCTAACTGAATGTTTGGGTTCATAAACATAAATGATGAGATCACTGAACAGATGATCGACAAACATACTGACCACGAGAAACAGAAGCCTGTGTCCTCACCGACTCAACACATCATCACAACCCCAAAACACTGTGTTTCTACTCAACCTGCCTTTTCTTCCAAACCCTCCCGTTCTGCACCAGTTTAAGAACAATCAAAAAGCTCTGAAGTAACTAAAACAACCTGTTGCTCTAGTAAAACTCTGCATTTTGCTGTCTCCGGTATGTGATCATCTGTGATCTCTGAGCGTGTGCAGTTTCTCTGTTGGCTTCTCCTGTGGTCTGCTGGATGTTGGACAACACTCCAGAGGTTATGATGGAAAGAGCTGTTGAGTAAACATGAAACTGGACACCACAAACAGCTGGTAAAGTCGACCTCTCTTCAATCCCTGCACAACAGACAGGCCACACAACCCACTGAACTCAGAACAGCTTCTCTGTCAATCACAACCAGGTGACGTTCTGCTGTCCAAAAGAGTCTGTTGCTCTTATGCTACTTCCTGTGAACAAATGATGTACGGTAAACTGGGACAGATAAGCGTGACATAATTCTCTCTGTGTCTCCAAAACTCTTAATTCTTGATTAGTGTTTTTGTCTTGTTTTCCAGTAAAATTTCTAAACAATAATAATTTACTTGCAAAATGCATTTCTGAACT
>JAZGTK010020938.1:0-10804 GCA_036877625.1 Ambastaia sidthimunki
AAAAACACCCACCTTCTAGAAGCCAATCCTTAATAAAATCAAATCCTACCTTACATTTTGTATTTTCTTAGAAATAGGAATGTTCCTAAGAAAGAAAAATTATTTGCAAATGTAATTTTGTAACTGTAACATTGTGGTTTAAAAAACACCCACTTTATAGGAGCCTATCTTTAATAAAATCAAATTCTAGCTTACATTTAAAAATATTTTCTTAGAAATACAAATGTTCCTATGAAAGAAAAATGATTTGCAAATGTAATTTTATGACTTTTACTCTCAAATATCAAAGAATGTTATTTTGCGTAGCGGGAAAAGTTTCTTTTGGTTGAGAAACAGGCAAAACAATATTGATTTATAATGTCTGTCATCATATAGGCCATCACCATAAAATAATTATCAGATATTGGCCTTAACTGGGGACATCTTCAACCTGTTAAGCAACCCAAGCGTCAACAATTCCACATTACTGTGAAGAAAACGTTTCCAGAGAATCAAAGGTCTTTGGATAAAACAGTTTGCTCTCATCAGGCTGGTAAAAAGCAACATTGCATCTTTGGTCCAAAAATAAGCCGGGAAAATGCAGATGATGAGCAGTGTAGACAGTGTTGGCCTGGATAACTGTCCTAAAAATATTCTACCTACATCTGCTACTTAAACTGTTTCCTCCTCAGAGGCCATGTAATGATACTGCTCTAAACCTCCCATCTAATCGCCTGTTATTACACCTACTTACAAGTTTTTTGACACTGGTCAATGTTTTCAGGCTTTATTTGAAAAAAAGCAATGGTCTTTGATATAAGGTCACAACACACATAGATGTTTTATGTCCTTTTGTGCCAGGTGGTGCATGGGTTAGGAATTTTGCAATGTTTTATAAAACAAGTTGACGTTTAGGTTTAAAAGGTTTATTGATTCCTCTACAGCCTCTTTACACTTGACTTGGCAACTCCTTATATATCATGTCTTCATCTTCAGGTGAATTCTCTGCAGAATGAAAGGTCACAGTGAGATTTTAAATATAATTTAAATAGAACTCTTGTACACTCGACATTCTCACAACTCACCTTCCACACTCTCTGTAACCTTTTTACAGACACAGTGTGTTTCTTTAATTACATATTTACATTATGTAAAGTCTTTTTTACCTGTTGTTTGTTTAAAGGCTGAAAAATAAGTTGCACAGGACACGTTACATAACATATTGCAACACCGCAGAGGTAAACCCACACAACTGATGCATATTAATAATCTTACATAATCAAAACGATCGAATAAAACAATGACAAGATAACAGATGCAAGACGATAAAATATTGAAGATATATCGTAAGTGGCAAAGGCTGAATGCACAACCTTTCAACTCTGTAACTGAAGTTTAAATATACTCACAGTAGTCCTCAGAGTCGGTATCTAAAATAAACACATCTAAGTCACCATGTGATGCTTGGCAGATGGTCAAGGTTAACGTTATCACGTGTTCTGATCGCATATTATCTTCAATGCGACACATTGTCGCTCTCTTCTGGTGATCAATGGTTATTAACCATCGCGTCACACTTACCTACTGACTCATCACTTCTGCTGTTTTCTTCTACGTCAGAACAGAACAGAAATTACGTAAGCGTTTGGACACGTGAGACCCGTGGTTCAGTACAAGTTGTTCAAATTTTACATTGGGAAACATTTTTTACTGTAACATGATCTGATCTGATAGAAATTGAACATTTGGTAAATGTACAAAGGCTTAAATTAAGATATTTTAAACTGTTACAGTGACATCTTTACTAAGACATTTATGTTTAATCTCTTACCTCTCTGATGTGTAGTATCTGTTAATGCCTCTTTTTCGTCATCTATTAAATGAAGATTTTTAAAAAAACATGTATTGGGCGGAAATGGTAAAAGCAGTTAAATATGACTGGTTGGTAACAGACACATATGAACTCACCATCAATATCTTTCTCATCAAGCACTTCTGTACCTGATACAATATCAGTTAATGAGCAATAATAATAATTTCAACAACAATCATGAGACGCAAAAAGAAAATAAACAAATATTTCTTACCTTGTGTGTTTTCATCATTTTCTTCCTCTGTAATAAATAATTTGATACCCATTCAAGTCCTTATTTAATTATTTAGTAATAATTAAGTACACCTTCATTTAAACGTATTCTTTATTGCACAACAAAAATAGCCACGAATTGCGAATTTTCAGGGATTGATGGACAGAACACGTTTCTTACCCACGTGACTCACTCCTACACTCTCTTCATCTGTCAGAAATTAAGTAAAAAGACGAGCAATATTAATTAATCTCATGCATGCTCAAATGTATGCAAGCCTTTCAATCTACCAGTTTTTTATTTGTTCTGCATCCAGATTTACCTTTAACATGCGCTGCCTCATACTCTAGCTCAGATACAGATGCTAAATAAGAGAAATTAAGTTATACCAGTGAGCTCCAAAAAGAGAAATAATGCAATGAAGCAATTGGATTAAAGTGACATAGTTGTTAAATAGGAAGACATGATGACCCACCCTGTTTTTGTGGTGTAGTGTGTTCTTCATACACTGGGGTTAAACACAACACAGTAATGTTACTGCATCAGATAACATTGTAAAACCAAGTGGCATCTGTATATAGATGCTTTGGGACTTTTTCCTCAGAATTAATTCATTTTTCTAGGCATCTTTCCATTTAATTGTCACCTGCTGTTCCCAAGATGATTTTGACAATGAAGTCCTGAGGTTTACACAAGACTTTTAGCAGAGTAAATAGTTATGAAACCAGACTGTTTTAAATGTAAACATTATGTCTATTGTTGTATATATAAATGCTTATTTATATATGCTTAATATATCTGCTTGAAAAGTATGCTTGTATTTTCTTTTTCAAATAAATACCACTTGGTTTAATAGCACGGTATAAAATGCAAAGACAAAAGTGATGCTAAAGTGTCCAAATATTTTTGCCGCTGTATGAGTTTGGAAAGAAACAAATTTGCGCAGAATAAACAGTCAATAGTAGAAAATAATGTTACCTGTTTCTTTAGATGAATCATTGCTTTCAGCTGATCCCAGAGATGCAGAAATCACTACAGATGGAAAAAGTACATATATATTTATTAACAAATGTAACTGTGAGTCAAACATAGCACCAAATTAAATAACTTTGTCCATTAGTGGTAAAGATAAAAGAGATTATTCTCAACCTGTCAGTACAAAGAATATACTTTTCTCTCTACGTTATCATTATCTATGTGTCCAACAAATATGAAACATCAGTTTTGTTGTATAACAGAAAAAATAGATAGATAAACTACACAGACCTTACTATGCGAATGATTACTGGTATATTGTATTCTTACCACTGTGGAAACCTGCCACTGCGACAAAGAGGATTATGGGTACAATAATTCTCATCGTGGATAAATAGAGCAGATGCTGACAAGGTCATGCAAAGTGCTAACTGTCAGTGTGTGCTTTGTATCAAGATTTGCTGCTGAGTGGTTTTATATGTTGCCGGGTGTCACATGCTTTGGATGGACAGACTCATCTCTGTCTGCCTGCCAGCAGCTGGGTGGCACATCTCGCCCGACACACAGATGTGCCATTATTTCAACACTGAATGACTGCCATTGTTGACACTCTGATCATTCGATCTATTATTGTAGTGAGTGGTGACTGCAGTGTAAGTTTGGGATGGATTTGCTGGATGTTAACTTGAATCAAAATAAAAGGTCATTTCCTCTCTGAGGTTGGTGGGTGTTTGGCATTTTACTAAAGGAAATGATTGATTGTGCTCACAAATGTGATGTCACTGCAGTTGGCACATGGGCACGTTGTTGTGCTCACCCTGCAAGTATATTTTTTACACTTTTAAAGGAACAAATTAAATAGTAAATACAGATATGTGTAGATAACAATGTGTAACCAGGACTAGACTGGGTTAAGTTGAGCCACCCATTTGTAAATACTGTTTAATGATAAAAAGTAAAAGTATTTTTCTATTCAAGTTGCCAGTTTTTGTGTTGTAGTTTTGTAAGTGGTTAACTCTAGATAAATTATTATTTGGTGGAGGATTACAAAAATGTTTTAATTTATCCCAGCTACCAAACTATTTAAACATCCTTAAAACATGATACATGTATAGGCATAAAATATATGACAATATTTTAGATTCAAATTTAGAGGCATCCAATATTTAGATTAAGTTTTTACCCCATTAGCAAATTAATATTTTTAATTTTTTCTAAAAAAAAAGCATTTTTTGTTAGAAAAAAAGTGTTAGAAAAAGCATTTTCTAACACATTTTTGTAGGATTATGCCTAAATAAGGAAAGAATAAAAACATAGTTTTGACATAACAGTCATTATAGCTGTTATGACATGCAAACATACGTTTTAAGTTATTAGCACTTTTTAATGTGTTGCACTTAATCACAGACTAATACAAATTATAAGCATTATAAGCAAATTATAAGTGATGTCAGAAATGACCAAATTCAGAAATAGTAAACATTTAAGCCACATTTAAAATGCAAAAATATAATTGCAGTAGATACCAAATAACAAATTATGAAAAAGGACGCTAGACCTTTCTCAAAACTAACTTTATATTACCGTATTTGCAATTACCTTTAACAAACTGAGGTCTGAAGTAACCACTTATCATCTAGTTCATCACCTATTGATATGTTACACAAAGGTTTGACTTTTTTATTTCATAAAATACAATTTTAATTTGAATAAATTAATAAAAAAATGGATTGCAGATGGGTCACATGCATATTTCAAAAGAAATGTATTGCATTCTGTCTGAGGCCTAATGCTCCTTTAACATGTGAATTGTAAAACAGAATAAATACAGCGAAGTTTTCAGAAACTGATTTTGTATTTGTTTCTCTTTGTTAAAACAAAGGTATGACCTTGAAATGTCCTTTGACGGGCTTCGTGAGATTCACGTTTCATGCTTTTTTGTTTCTTTGTTATTACCACTGTAAATGAAGCTGATGCCGTGACTTTTATTTGACTTTCAACATACATCTGACTTTTATTTTGATAGTCGGCTGTTGCCTGTAGCCTCATACTGCGCATGTCAACGGAAGTGGAAACCGGGCTGCGAGATGACCAATATTAAAACAAAACCGACATGCAATTGTGCTGCATGTCAAGGAATCTAGACCGCCAATGAGGCTTTGAAAGGATCTTTGCCAGATGTGGTTGAACCTGCGGCACTTTAGTCCCCTCGCAGTGGATGTGCTGTGGCATTAATGAAAGAGTGAGGACAAACGCAGCGGAGCAAGGTCAGTACTGCAAGCATGCAACAGACACACACGAATTGAACAGCAGCCACTTAACTGCCCTTATGCTCTAAATCTTAAGTGCATTATTAGTAGTATCTACTAGTCTGATGACACACATATATAGCGCACATTTCACATCACAGCCCTAATAATTGGAGTTCCTGTTTTGAGTTAGTATGCAACACACCTCGAAGTCATTTAAAGTACAGTAAGTTATATCAGAACTTAGTGAATATAAATATTTTGACATAAATGCAATTTAATGTGGTTTGGTTATTATATGCATACTTTTAATCTATTTCTCCTACTCTAGAATGAGGACACTTTCTGTTCTGGTCCCTCTCATCTGGGTCTGCTCAGTGTTCTGTGTAGGCATCTTTTTGTTTGTGGGAGGATTTTTACTCGTAAGACTGGAGGTCAACAGAACCAGCACCTGTGCGGACGTCTTATCTCCAGGAGCCGAGATCAAGGGAGATTTCTGCCTGAGCGAGCCACGCTTCCGCAGAGCTGTGGTCTTGATCATAGATGCCCTCAAAGCCGACTTTACCCGGTATGATCCAGAGAACACATCACCCAAACCGTTTGAGAACAAGCTGCCCGTGTTAGATGAGATGGCATCACTGCACCCCTCTCACGCGAGACTCTACACCTTTCGGGCTGATCCTCCCACCACTACAATGCAGAGGATCAAAGGCTTTACCACAGGGTCTCTGCCCACCTTCATTGACGTGGGGAACAATTTTGCCTCCAATGCCATCCTGGAGGACAATCTGGTGCACCAGTTGGGCCAAGTGGGTGAGTGAATGTGATTTTCTCTAACTTCATTTGTGAGTGAATTTCATGAATCCTGATTAGAACATGCGCTGTATTGAAATTCTAATTTATTTTAAAAAACAGAATGAACTATGTAATATATTCATAAGTAATGAACAAGATGATACATGGTTAATTCATGCATGACATAAATTACTTGGTCATATTTCACCACACAATCAAAAGAAACACAATAAGTTATGTTAGCACTAATAAAGTAAAGTCTAGTTTAGTAATCTCATTAACAGTGCTAAAACACTCATTCTCATTACTGTAATTAAAAATATATGTATTATTTAAATTTATGTAAACAGAAAAATATTTACAGAAAAAAATGAGTTTCTGATGTGAATTTGTTAATAAACTACTGTAAGTGAACTACTGTAAATACAAAAATATATAATATGTTTAATACAAATATATAATATATAGCAGGAGAAGTCAGAATAAACTATTAAAACAGGATAATTTGTAAAGATTGTTTCATGTTATTAATTGAATCAGGATTTTCAGACAGGATATAAATAATTTAGGAGTCTTCTGTTTTTGTCTGTTAATCTTTCTTTTTGGTTTTAAGGCAAGAGAGTTGTGTTTATGGGGGATGACACGTGGGTAAGTCTGTTCCCCAAGAAGTTCCACAGATCTCTGCCCTTCCCCTCCTTCAACGTAAAAGACTTGCATACCGTGGACAACGGCATTCTCCAAAACATCTATCCTACTAGTAAGCAGAGCCATTTATGCACTAGTTTGGAACCAGCTTGGTTGGTTTAAGATCTCACTTTGTTTACCTTATAAACAAACATGCATATCTTATGTTTATGCTGTAAACACGGCATCTGAATGAGTGAATAACGGGTCTTGTTTGCTGTCCACAGTGGAGGGCGATGACTGGGATGTATTGATCGCTCACTTCCTGGGTGTGGATCACTGTGGGCACAGATTTGGCCCTGATCACCCTGCGATGGCTGAGAAACTCTCCCAGATGGATGAAGTCATCAGGTTAGCTTCTCCCTGCCCATGTTCCACAAAGATGCTATAATGTAATTACGTTTTCTTGCATTATTTATTGGGTTTCTATATGTTGCTGTTGCAATGCTGATCCCAGGTCAGTAATAAAGCGTCTGAAGAATGACACATTGTTGGTGGTGATGGGAGATCATGGAATGACAGACACTGGAGATCATGGTGGAGAAAGCCAGAAAGAGACAGACGCTGCCCTGTTTCTCTACAGTTCCTCATCTTTGTTTCCAGCACCAGGTTCCCAGGTAAACTTGTTGAAACACTGGTAAACAGGTTTCAACTTGTTTCATGCCCTCAGTATGTCCCAAATATGTTAGTAGAAATGCATATGTTTGTAGGTTTTACCCAAATATATTCTCTTCCAAAAGCTGAACAGCATGTTAATGTTTCTGTAGGTGGAGCCAGAGGTAGTTCCTCAGACTGATTTAGTACCCACATTAGCCTTGCTGTTGGGAGTTCCCATTCCTTATAGCAGTGTGGGCCAGGTTCTTCTGCCACTTTTTCCTCGGAATGGCACCCGAGGTGCACCTACAGGTCTCAGCCAGGCGGAGGCGCTGTGGATTAATGTCAAACAGGTTAGAGGAAATTCTTTTAGACAAGCATAGATAATGTTTGATGGCTTTATTGTACAAGTATATTTTGCTTTTATTAATGAATTTTCTTTAATTGTATATTTGTTCTGAGCTTAACACAAAATCTGTCTGATTCATTCATTTCTGTGAAGGTAAACCGCTTTCTGGAGACATACTCTAACATGGCCAAAGACATCCCGCCAGACAGTTTGTCCCGGCTGCAGGCTGACTTTTCAAACATCTCATCTCAGTACTTGGCCACTGTCCACAAGGGTCACCTCCCCTCTCCTGAGCTAGTTGTCTCCATGCAGAACTATTTGACAGCTGTTAGGGAGACTTGCAGAGCCTCCTGGGCCCGTTTCAACCCTTTCAAAATGGCTGCCGGGCTCTTAATCTTGGGGATTGCCTGTATGTTGTGCTACATCATTTCTGAGATGTCCCATTTAGTAATACAGGAGGGCTTGTTAAAGTTGCCCATTTTCTCAGGGTTGGTGGTTGGGCTAGCAGTAGCTACTTGCCAGCTGGTCTCACATGGTTATTTGGAGCTTTCATGGTGCCTGGGAGCTACAGCGCTTTCAACAGAGGTTTTGTTTTTATGGAGGACTCGTAGAGTTTTTCCAAGAGATGGGTTGTCTCCTGCTCACCTCCTCACTCCTGCCCTGCTGGTGCTCCTCTTGCGCTGTGCCTCGCTACTCTCTGACAGTTACGTCATCTACGAAGGCCATGTTGTAACCTTCTTGCTCTTAACGCTGAGTGTGTACGTTCCTCTCCAACTCAACTGGGATGGACTCTTGGTGCCACTTCCTCCGCCAGATACCCAAAAGCCCCCTCGGCCGTTCCAAACAGCATTGCCATCTTCAGTAGTTAGACGGGAGGCCAACGTCTTATTGGTGTGGTTGGCGCTGTTGGTGGGATCACTCTACCTTTCTCTCTCTTTACACAACTGCCGAGAAGAACAGGGAACCTGCCAGCCCTCCCCTTTTCTTTCTCCTCTCTCACGTATACAGGACAACCAACTGAGGAACCTCCACTATGTGCTGTCATTAGCCTCACTGGCCATGTGGGGGTACCTTCTACATCGTTGGCTCAAACACTATGGGAACCTTAACTGTTCCAGAGTGACTGTGGTTTCAGCTTGCTTCATCTTACCACTGGCCTGTGTTGGAATGGGGCTGCACTGGGCAGTAAGTGCCACCCCAGAAGACACCTTCAGGAGCATGTCTGAATTGATTAGCCTTGCCCAAGTGGTCCTACCACGGGCCATCTTCAGCCTACTGGGACTGGGGCTTCTACTGTTGTGGGTGGACCCCATGACCGTGTTTATCAAGTCACGGAGCTCGGCGAACTCTCGTGGATCATTCCTCCCACCTCCCAAGTACCGAGCCAGCACAGGCATCAGTCCGCAGGCCGAGCTGCACCATCTTATACCACAGCTGTATCAGCGCATCAGACACTCGCTGGAGGATGGGGGTCTGGAGGATGGAGAAGCAGACAGCAGGCCAGCTGTGGAGGCATATGGGCTGGGTACAGTGTACTCTGCACCTCTTGTCCTGTTTTGCGGGCTTCTGGGGCTGGTGTTGCTGCTGCTCCACCCTGAAGGAATGGCCCTGGCATTCCTGCTTCTGCTTCTGGAGGCTGGAGCTGTGTTGCACATCCACGCCTGTAGCACCAACCTATCCAGCCTTCATAGACACTCCAGTAAGCACTTCTGTATTACTTGCTTACCTCATACCCTACTTTATTTCCACGATTGTGTCAACCTCTTCTATCTTTAAACCAATTCTACTGTTTGTACTTGAACATTCCTAGATGACTTCAGTGTGTCGTGGGCTCCTGTGGTTTCATGGTCTCTGGCAGCTGCTCAGTTTTTCCATGCCACGGGACACCTCCCAACCTTCCCGTCCATCCAGTGGGGTGCTGCGTTTGTGGGCTTTCCTCAAGGTCACACAGGCACTGTGCTTCCTGCCTCGCTGGTGACCCTAAATACCTTCTCCTCCCACATCATCTTTGCTGGTAAACCTGATCTTAAACTAGATATAAGGAAACAACTATTATGAAACCTGTTAGTCATGTTTCTGAATAAGAATTTCTATCAACCAATCATAGGCCTAATCATAGTTCCAACACTACAATCAAAGTACTGTGATTGGTTGATTGTAATGTTGTTCTAGGAATGACAAAGGAAGCTGATAATGCTGGTTAAACAATCTATGAATCTCTATGAATCCAGACAATTAAACATTGATAATTGATTTGTTTAAACAAAAATCTTCATTTATGGGTTAATATTGTCTGATTTGTGCATGCAGTTGGCTGTCCTCTGCTGCTGTTTTGGCCTCTGGTTTGCGAGCTGCGTGGGACTCGATCTACAGGCTCAGCAGGAGGAGAGGAGAGCGAGGACGCTGTCATGGAGATGAGATTGAGAGAGAACCCTCGGAAGTTTAGCTCGGCTCTCCTGCAGCTCACTGCTCGCTACCTTTTTGTGAATGGAGCACAGGTGTGTTCAAGCTATGCTTAATAAACTGTCTTCGTGCGCACACACACACACACACACACACACACACGAAAACCTGTCCTCTGTAAGGGCATAATAAAGTGTAAATGACTGTGTAAAATAACATTACTGTAGTTCAGCTGGTAAAGTATGGGACCCTCAACTGATAAATTGTGTATCTTGACAGTGCTTTAGGTCACCTTTCGAGAAAAGTGTCTAAATGCACAAATGTATTAATAAATATTTAAAAACTAAAAAAAAATTGTTACTAGGTTAAACAAGGCTGTAAAAAACTCTGTATTAGTTATTCTATAACATTGTTTGTGGATATGACACACTTAAGTTGTATTGGTTAAGTTGTATTAGAAAAGGTCATAAGGCCTACTCTAGTAGGCTAGTGTATTCTTAGCTAATGTGATTTGTGCATTGTGTTTTGTTAAAATTGTAGCCTGTGCTTAGAAAACACATGTGAATTCTGTCGTTTTCCTCCTTCAGGTCTTTGCATCAGTCTGTGCTGCAGCCATTCTCAGGAGACACCTCATGGTCTGGAAAGTGTTTGCACCAAAGTTAGTGACACCATCTCTAACCACTTGTTTC
>JAZGTK010020939.1:0-10803 GCA_036877625.1 Ambastaia sidthimunki
AGGGTTGAGTTACTCATACAAAACCAAACCAAATTAGTCCTGTCTGTTTATTTAGTGGTTTTGTCTCCATCATTCTTGAATATTTAAGTGAGTGATTGTAGTGAACAATGACACATCCTGCTGTCATGTTTTTCATACGATTATACTAATGCAACTCAAGCAACTAAACGTGTGATACTCATGGTGACTTATTCTGTTATATAAACTTGAGAGTGAAATATCTGAAACAAATCAATCATAAGATAAAATAGTGATGACATTAGAGATGCTGGTGTGTGTCATCTCTTTGCAGAGGGAAGGCTACTCTGCAGGATTATGAACCAGCTGGAAAACAGATGAAAAACGATAACAAAATGGGTAGAAAGGATCATAACTGAATAACTTTTTATTAAAGATTTATATCTCAAATGTTATCCATCTCTACAATAAATACTTAGTGTTTAAGTGAGCTTTGATGAAAAGGACCAGAACTAACTGTTGTGCAATTTCAATGCTGGCTAAAATCTGTTGCATTTTGTAATTTATGATTGCAGCCATTTTTGTAGGCATGTATATCTTGCATGTGTCATGTATGCCTTGCATGCCTACAAAAATGGCGCATTTTAGACAGCATTGAAATTATACAACAGTTACACATCGGTCTGGTCCAGAGTAATACGTAATACGGAGTAATACGCTTCTTGTTCGTGGCATTCCTGACAAGACTATGAAAGGAACGGAGTGGATCTAGATTTTTTTAAACTAGTTCCAGACAAAATCTGAGGTGGGAATAGTAGAGTTAAAATTTACCACTTAAATTTAACACTAGCTAGTTTAAGGGTTGTAGATAGTTTTTTTTTAAAAAGATATAAAAATGTAAAACTTAATGCATTAATGCACAAACACATCTTCTAAGTATATCTTTAGTTATGTTTCATAAATTAAATGTTTCTGTGAAATAAAAATACTTAACGCTGCAGTCTGTAACTTGTCTGTAACTTGTGCCTCTCTATCGCCATCTTTGTTTGAACCATAAAATTGCAGATTACTTTGCATTTACAAAATTTACATACTTTTCTATAATTATGTCAAACTGACATTACACGCACAATGCACCCGACAACTCTAATTTCAAAACGTTTATATAAATGTACCCTTGTGAATTTAAAAGTTTTAGAAGCTTTAAAAGTTTACTGAAATATTGATTGCCACCATCTCAAAAATAATATTGAAAACTGCATTCTGTGATGGGTTGGGGTTGATCAATCTGCCATGACTTTACAAGTTGAATATCAGACTTTGAGTGCCGCTCCAGTGGTTAATTTACAAATAGTATGAGATGAGACAAAGAATTCAAGTTGTGTGGAATGCAGCAAGAGTGGCTGATTATTCTTGCAGAAGGCCACATCGTTTTTGTCTCATAAGGGGAAAGTGAGCAGAGCACGGGAAATAGAAAATACATAACGGAATTGGAGCGGAGTGATTGCAGAATGCTTTGAGCTGGGATGGGAGGTAGCTGTTGCTCCACTCCACTAACATACTCCAGACAGACAGATCCTGCGTCTGAAATCACTGTACAGTACATACTGAATTAGATAAAGTACCTACTTTACAGTTTCGAAAACAGGGCAAACAGGTACTCTAAGTTACTAAAATCTACCCTAATTAACAGTAACTAAATTCCTTTGTCTTCTTTTTTTACTTGTTTGTTGCAAGGAAAATAACAAATGAACGTTACTTTATATATTATTGTGGTCACAATTTTACCAAGCAAGATGTGTTTCTAGATAAACATTGTTGGTCTTTGAACAACATTTCTTTCAGATTGTAGGATTAAGTTTAGGGATAATGTTAGATTTAGTTGTAGTACTGGGTTAGATGAATGTTGTTCCAGTAACAACAAAAAATGTTGATTCAGGAACACATCTTACTTGACAAAATCATCACAGCAACCTGATTTTTAGTGTTTATATACAGTGAATACTGTATAAAAGCAGTTTTATACGTGCATTTGTGCTATTTTATTAAAAATCTGCTGTGATTCAGCTGTAGGCGTGGGATATGTATATGTACTGTTAATAGTAGCTAATAATTTTAATAATTTAACAGCATGTGCAACATTGCTTAAATGTAAAATGTTACATATATAAAGTGGGTTTATATACAGCATAGATTTCTATACAAAAGTACCAAAATGTTTATACTCCTCTTTACAGAGAAAAACTATTCAAGGATCAGTTTGGGTTGGTTGGTTGTTTATACTGTCCACCACTTGAGGTGAGATGGTTTGGAGCTGGATACAATGACCTGGATCTGAGCAGTGGAAAGGCAATTTGAGGCCTAAGCTGTCTGATGGGATTCAGATAGAATTAATGGACATTTAATGAGTTAAGATGAAAAACTGTACCCTGGAGATGTGTACAGACAAAGCATCCAAGATAGTTTCAACATCTTTCTTTGCAAGCAAAGAAAACAATTTACTTGTGATTGTTTTTTGGGCTTGTTTTGCTGGGAATATTAATCACACATTTTGAGTTTTACATGATGCCAACCTGCAACATGATGCTGTATGTACAGTAATTCTGTAGGTATTCTCTTATTACTTTGTAAACTGAACCAGTAAGGAGCCCTAAATGCTTCTGTTCCATTCATAGAAACATTACAGACACCAGTTTTCTTAACATGTTATTCAAAAATTAACATTTGACAGGGCCATTGACCAATAGGTGGCAGAAGATGTCAGTATGTTGATAGATGGGCATATGTTTTACTGATGTGAGCCACACGGGTCCCAGCAGATAACCAGGCCTGAGAATCTGCAGAAGGCTTCACAGATTTCCACAATGCCCATCATTCACAAAGTTCCACATACTTGCTGCTCTTTGCATATTTATTAAATATTTTGGGTCATTTAATTATGCTTTTAGCTACCAGTCAGAACCCAGTACTTTGGGCTAAAACATTTGTCATGTTTAAATCCATTTCTCAGAATTCCATAGATTTGGACCCAAAACCAGCTTCTCTGCCCCATCCTGGGAACACTGTTCACTGTTTAGGAAAAAGGCGCCAAAAGGGTTCTTTACAGTGATTCCACAGAAGAACAATTTTTGCTTCCATTTTTTTTCCCAAAAACACTTCTCAAAGGTTTTGTCAATGGGTTTTAACAGAACCATTTCTTTATTACCTTTGCTTAATCTGTAGAACCCTTTTGTCCAACAGAATGGTTCTGTGGATGTTATAGGTTCTTTATGGAACCATATAGCCCGACAAAGAACCTTTAAGAAACCTTTATTTTTGAGATTATGAGGAGGCAGTGACTTCCCCTCTATGAGCCAAATGAAGACAAGAGTGAATGGCTGGTGGATGACTCACTTTGTGAGCATGTAGGTTTCAGTAACAGATAACTTACACATAAGGCAAAATGTACAGTAAGACAGTCATTATCACAAAACCACACTGTTACAGGGTGATCCCGTATCAGCCTGACTGTGCATTGTCCTGTTTAACTCATGCTATGCAGGAAGTCAGAAAAAACACTCAATTACGACAGTTTAACAGTCAGTATTAACATTATATGATCACAGAATGCAACTGACCAATTAGAATCGAATGTTCCAGAGCGCTGTGTAATTGAAAACAAATGCCTACTATGGCAAAGTAAAGATATGTACATCAATTTATAGCTCTGATAATGTGTAACTATAAACCATAGGTTGAATATAAACCTGCATTGCTTGAGCTAAACATTTGAGGCTTGAAGGTAGCCCAGACACTTCCTGAAAAGGCCTGTGCATTTACTCTGCAGAGAAATCCTTTGAGTTGAACATGGTGAGTGAATCTGGACACTCATTCTATCCCTGTGGGCTGTTGCAACAGCAGCTGTGGCTGACACGCAAGGGTGATATCTGTTAACCTTCTTTTCCAGTCTGTTCTCCTATTTACTATGTGCAGTCTTTTTCACTCTCTCATATTCTCTTCATTTTATTTATACATTTGGAAAACAGTTTTATCCAAAGTAACTCACAGAGCAGGTTTTTTACATTTTGATCAATTTATGTGTTCTTTGGGAACTGAACCCATGACCTTGGCATTGCTACCAGCAGACATGCTCTACAAGTTCAGCCACAGGATCACTCTTTCTCATTCTGACTCCATTCAGTCTCTTGTAGTGTTTAGTAGATATAGCGCAATTTAGCAATTTTTGTTGTTTAGCGTAACATACCTTTGAACCAAACAAGTTTGCTAGTTAATTATAATGATGCAGAGGTTGTACATATGTTTTTTGAATTATGTAATCATTTGGAATTATTCTTGTTCATTATGTAATGGAAAAACGTTTTACATTTCACCTAATGCATCTATACTGTATTACTTGTATTATTATTTGTATTACTGTAAATGAATATTATTAGGACAAGATTAGTGAGATTTATCAAATGTAACATTTATCAGATCACCATTCAGCCATTTCTTTCTTTTTTTCTTTTAGCGTGACTTTAAGATGATCTCTACAAACTTACGTCATCATAATTTCAACAGATATGTCACTTGTGACCTGATGATTACTGTGACAGAAATAATGCTTGATGATTTATTTCATATGTTCTTCTGTTATATTAGATTTATTTTGAATGACTCAAATCCAAGTCACTAAAGCCAAGCTTAGTACTCTTCTCCAACTCAAAAGGAATTTGTTTTGAAGTTTTTTAATTGAAAACAAAATTTTATTTTCATTGTAACAAAATATTGTAATTAACATAATATACTGCTAGTATGAGGAAAAATAATGGAATATATATCATTACACATGATCTGATTCTTGAGACCCCCATAGATGTCCCAAAGAGTATTTCAGATTTGTTAAGACGGACAAACTTCCCAAGGCTTAATCTATGAAAGTGAAGATACATGAGAAATGAAAATCCATCAGAAGCTTACATTGTTTATGTATATACACAAACAAGATCACATGGTATGTTGTTATTGTGTCTCTCTATGTAGGAGCAGAGAGCATCAAGAAGTACTGGAGTCGATATTACCAAGGTTCCCAAGGTGTGGTTTTTGTCCTCAACAGTGCTGCGTCTGCCAACGAGATGGAGGCGTCCCGATCTGAGCTCCACCTGGCCCTGCAGCATCCTCAGCTCTGCACCCTTCCGTTTCTTATTCTTGCCAACCACCAGGATTCACCAGCCGCCCGCTCTGTACCGGAGGTAGGGTTTCCACACCAAATATAGCTCTAAGTGAAGTGCTTAGCCCTCAACACTATATTCTCTGTGATCCTCTGTTGTTAAGGGGTGGCTGTTCTCTGTATTTACACACTCTCTGAAGTGTTTGGACTGAGGGATGGGAAGTGTTCATTTTAGAGGGTGTCCTGTTGCTATGCAATAAGAGCCTTTGTTTACGGTCAGTCTTGGGAGATGACTGACCAGGTCACAGACGGTGCTGGGACGGGATGTTGTGGGGAGCTGTCCCTTCACACAGAGCCAGAGGTGGTGATGTAAACATGCTGTGACGTGGGCCGACTGACTAATAGTCTTTTCCGATTGTTGAGAAAACCTGGTAGAGGTTGTTCTTCTCAGGACAGAGGAAGTGTAACTGGAGGCACTTGAAGGGTTTAAAACATCTGTTAAACTCAACCATGACAAAATAACTATGTACATACCCTGCATACATTGCTGCAGTGGTTTACAAGCATCAGCACTGTCAGTTTTCATATGTTGCTCTTTTAGACATTGTGACATTTCGATTTCAGGTGGATGAGGCTGTTTGTGAATGTTTAGAACAGTGTAGGTGTTATGAGAAGGTATTCAGTAAGATTTAGATGCAAGGAGTTATTAAGAATTAGTTGTACGGTAGGTGCAAGAGTTTTGTATTCAGTTATAATTCGCTGCTGTGTTCTCCTCACATTTGGATAAAAGCGTCTGCTAAATGCCTAAATGTAAAATGTACTCCAGCAGTGGTTTGTTTTTTATAGTGCCAGTGAAGTGCCACCTTCTTTTTTATGAATAAATTTAATATTAGTTATTAATATATTAATCTTTCTTTTGAAAAAGATTTTAAAATACTCACAATGGTGTTCATTCAACTGAATGATATACCAAACATAATATGCTAAACAAAATAAAATGATTACATACTTCCCATTGACACATGTGCACTATTACACAGAAGGTAGAAAAAGGTAAGAAAGACTCCTGGGAACATTGTGTATGATGATCAAGTGGGTGAAGATGTTGATGTTGAAGCCTCTGATCATATGTAGACCACAGATTGAGCTGGGGAGGTTATTCCAAGTTAAGCCACTGTTCACTGGGAGAATTGCTTGACTTTTCTTATATGATCTACACAAAGTTACAACCTTCATCCCAGCAGTTTCATTTTTTTGTTAACGGATCAATGTAATCTTTTAAATGCATTGTCTTTTAACATATTGAAGATACAGGGGTTGAATAAATCTGTGCTTATGCTGACAGTAGAAATTGCTTCATGAAGTTTATTAATTATTCTTGTAGAATCATAGGCCCAGCACACTCTCACTTTGCTTAACATGTACTGTCCACATACTTACACATTTTATAATTTCATGCATATTTCACGTTATTTCATTTGTGGCACACATGGTGCTGTATAGCAAGCCAAAACTGATGTTGCTAATTCTACTGATTATGTCACCAGCCAGAAAATGTGACTTGTGTATATGGAAGACTTAGAAAAAGGAAGCGCATTTGCTCATTGTGGTTGCAAGTGACTCCTGGCTTCCTCCAGTGTGGTGTGGGATGTTTTGGCCAGCCACTTTTACTTTCTACTTGCTAGACTCTTAAGAGGCATACACTGTGGTTGTAGTGAGACTGAAATTGGCGGGAAGAGGAAAAAACTCTGAAGTATTTCAGACATGTTAAGTTAACATGCTTTTTATGTAGGCTTATGGCCTGATAATAGAAGTTTGTATCAGAGCAGAGTCATAAGTTATAACAAATGAAGTGTATTTATACTTACTTTGCATCCTTCTTGCAATTTAAATCATATTTTGTTACAGTTCCTTTATAAGTTGCTGATTATTGTACACATTATAAAGAGTATTAATTTGGACTTTATTTAGAGCTGCTATGCATAAATTCTTTTTGGTTAAAAATAAACAAAATCAGTTTTTGAGCAAGTACAAGTACACACAGCTGTCAATTTATATTTAAGAACTCGGGTCCAATTTCCCAGCAAATGCCAGTTTGACTTGTGGTTACATCACATCTGTAAGTAGAAAGAAGAAGATCTGGCTACTATTGTACGTGTTGGCGCTAGGATTGGTGGAGCACTTGTATTTTGTTGATACAGCAGTTGTCATCCACTTTAAGAAAATAATTTTACAAGCAACCAATTTTATGTTTCAAACAGAGATGGCGATAGAGATTGTAGCTTTAAGATATCTAAAAACAAACACTAGTCCACTAGTTTCTATAATCCTTTCACCTATAGGCTTGTGTGTCACCTATATAGTATATACTGTATTATCACAACCTGTTATTAATCATGTTAATGGTTAATGGTATGTATGACATGCATGTGACTTTGCATGCTGTGAGAAATCTTGTATTTTGTGTTAACTTCAGTGACTTGGTGGCCATCTGAGAGAGACCACACAGACCCCTCTTACGTTTAACCTCATAAATACGGTCAGTTGCATCCGATCAGCACAAACCACATTACTGGGGAGTTTGCCATGTGTTGAACTATTTTAAGCAAATGAAGTCAAAGAGAGCGATTGACCTCTTTCAGCTGTTTGCAAACACTTCCAGACCCACGTGAGTTTGGTTTAGAGAGGCATTGATCCTGTCTGAGTAATGCTTTGTGTCCTGTTGCATTGAGAGATCAAAGTTTGACATACTTGCAAATCTGGAGCATTGAATGGCATATATAGTCTGGCTTAGTTTTGTTATCTGTGTGTGTGGTAAGTAGTTACAGTACATGGCATCCTTACTGGCTGATGGGTATATTTCAGGAAAGTGACAAACGACCTATATGATCATATGGATTAGAGGACAGGTTGTATATTTATCACATTGTTGTCAATAAAAATAGGTCATAAAGTCCACCTGTCATAATCAGAAACAATCCACAAGAATGGGTCCGGAAGTCTGAATTAAATAAAGCTTAAAGATATTTAAAATCATGATATGTGACATCTGAGCTGTGTCCGATTTCTCCATTTCTCATTTCCTTTCTGCACCACATATTTCTCTTACATGAAAGCTTGCATATTTAATTGTTCACATGCTTTTCTTTTTTATATATCCTTTAAATATTTTAAGTGATTACATGTACATCTACACATTCAAAGCTTCACACAGTTTATTTTCTGTTCAAACAAACCAAGCATCATGTCCTACATAACCCAAATGTTTTGTAGAGGCACTTTTGTGCAGAACGTACATGCTTAATATTAAATGAAATATAAATGTTTTTCAGTGTGAAATAATTAAGTAGTCATCTTTCCTCTTGTAAGCAATTTTGCTTTTGTACAACAGCTCTATAAACAAGAATCAACTACCTTTGTTTTCTTGCTTCAGACACAAACAAGTGCATTAAACAATAAAATGTCCTAGCACTGTTTTATGAAATATCAGCATTCTTGGAACACCACTTTAAATCAGAGAACGAAATACAAGGACTTAAACTGACCCTGCTATAATTGCTATTTGATTTCATTTTAATAATCAAATTCTTTACATGTTCTGGCTTATAAGATTTACTCCTTTTATTGCTTAGCAGGTGTTGCTGTACAATTGTGGTGTGATCCAGGACTAATTAAATTTACCCCAAAGGCTCAGTCACCTGCCCAGGCAACTGCAAAGACTAAACATCCTCCAAACTCTGAGTCATGGTGTCTAATCAGCCAGGTCATCACTGCCCACTGAGCAGCTACACAACTGACTCTAACTCCTCAAAAGTGCTATTGCCATCTGTCAATTTTGACCAGATTTGAGCTTTATTCATAAAGTCTGAAGCTAAAATTATATTTGAATGTCACTAACAATGACTCATGTCATTGAGAAACTTTTCTGGACAATAGTGAGTTGATTCACATCACACTGCATCCTGTTTACAGACAGATTGTTCCTGTTTCATTTTGGGACAAACAGTTTAAATGTGTTGTACGTGGGACTAATTAGTTTATATTAATTTTGTTCTCTGTTATGTGACAGTATTGCACCTTTGTCTTATATCCGGATAAATAATTTTAATTACGAGGTGCTGTATAGCTCTTTACTAAACAGAAGTAAAGAGCTAAACAGAAGCGCCCTGCATACTAAAAACTGGCTAACAAGCACACTTTGCATTTTGTGTTGCTGCAAGCTTTTTATGGTGTAACCTTTTTTTTTGCATTCAAGTTTAAAAGACTCTTTGGACTAGTAAAGACCTCACTAGGGCCCTATTTGTGACTTGTTTTCAGGAGGGAAATGTTCATGGGACAGAATTTCTTGTTGACACCAACCTCCTGCTGTTGGGGCCCAAGGAGGAAGCAAAAAGAGAGAGTGGACTCATATGTTGATACAACACCTCAACAAAGCAGTTTTTGTGGATGTTTTACCCAGATAGACTGTTTCTTGTTTTATGAAAGTTCTCAGCATGAGTGCTCAATTATCTGAGGATAACAAGAACAAAATATTATCAACAACTGTAAAAGTCAAAAGTTTAACGTCACTTATTCATTATTAATATTTTTTCCCCATTACCATGCAGTGATTTTTAAATGGTAATGAAGGAGTTCCCATCCATGCTTGGCTATATTGGCTGCTTTTTGTCATTATTCAGTCCATGTCGTCCATTTTTTAAAATAACGTTGTAGTTTATTAATGACAGAAATTATATTAATGGCTACAAAACTAATTTAAAACTAATTTAAAAGATAACACCTTCAGATTGAAGGACTTTTAAGATCCTATGAAACATTTCAGGCAAGTGATCTTAAACTTTTGACCGGTAGTGTATGTTTTAGATATGTATCTTGGAATGCATGATAGGTCCATTGATATCACTTAGTAACTCTCCAGATGACTGTACAAAACATGTATGACTCAGAACAGGCAACTGCTGAAGTTGTTCAGCACCTCTTTGTGCTACGTTCCTCTGTGAGAACTGAATCAGTTAGCTCACATCTGGTTTCAGTGTCCCAAACTTACAACTGATGTTGCTTACCAACTGAAATTGCGGCAAAGCAACACATGCAACTGTGCTTTCAGCTGAATTCAAGGACTACTTTTTGTGTTCCAGCTTTCAACTTCCAAAATGTGGGTCTGTTTATATGTTGTCTACTTTTGTTATACTAAATTAAATCATTCTAACAAAGACCCCACAACATGACAATTCAGTTTACGGGCCCCAGTTCTCTTCCAATTTGTGTAACCACTCCATCTAACACATAATTAATCATAAAGATCTGCTTTGACATTTATGTTCCCTGAAGAACTGAAGCTAGTTAGTGTTAGCTAGTTTGTTTTCTCCCATTGTGTGGATGTGGAAGTGTGTTAACTCTTTACTCTGGAAACATAACTTGGAAAATTCAGGTCAGAAATGTTTTGGTTTTTTGCTGAGGCATTGTTGACTGGTGAAGGTAGGATTACATTCCAAGTCTGAAACTTCCCTTTATTTATCAGATGTGGATAAAAACGTGATTTGGCATATGCTGAAAAGAAACTTTGGAAGTTTTTTTCTGCACTTTAAACCACAGACACGACAGTATGTCCAGAAGAATAAAGCTTTTGGATGTAGATGGCAAGGCAGAACGTTCAGCTGTCCAGTCGTGTCTCCTAGCAGACCAGGCAGCTGTCC
>JAZGTK010020940.1:0-10803 GCA_036877625.1 Ambastaia sidthimunki
TTTGCTTAATTATTTTTGTTTGGTAAAAGTTTGTAGCTTGTAAAGTTAGTAGTAAGCAAACTTTATTCATTAAAAAATAAATAACATTTTTAATGATGTGACGCATCGTGGACATCTAACCCGCTGAGGTTCCGTTGTTGGCGATGAAGCCGGCCATGTCTATGTGTTTGCTGTCGATGATCAGCCTCCTAATGCAGCCCACAAAGTCTCGGTTCTGTACAGGAAAATCTTCGGGGAGGTTTGGAACTCCACCCAGGAGCAGAGGCCCGGTCAGATCCAGTGACCTGCATACACATAATAAGTTCCCTGAAGCCACCAAAACCCAAGAAGTTCTCACAGTCTCCACCATGTGTCAAAATACCGGCATGAAAATGCTCAGATGATTCACACACTTATAACAAACAAAAATTATTTAAGATATACTGTGTGTGTGTGTGTGTTTGTGTCAAACAGAGAGGCCTGCCTTCCTTTTAGAAAGTTCTACAGAGCTTCTAGAGAGTTCCGCCGGACAGAAAACTGATTCTGTTTAAATGCAGATACACAATGACATGTCAGACTCCACTGTTTTCAAACCAGAGGGGCAATTAGCCCACAATGGCAAACCTCAGACGCAGATAAGCCAGGAGTGTGTTTCCATTGTAGGGCCCATAAAACTGGTTTGACATGAGACAGAATCCAGATTGGCAGAGATTAGAGAGAAAAGACGGAGCTAAGTGAAAGAGGAGTAGCTGAGCACTGAGTAATCTCCTGTAATGATCGGCTATTCAACACCGGTCGGCAGTTAGCGTGCCTCTGTCTGCTCAGGTTACCTGTCACACTTTACCTTTCAGTGCAAAATATTACACCCCGAGGACTCTGAATGATGGAAGGACGCATGAATGTGGACGCCTGAGAAAGTGTGGAAACAAACATCTGAAGTTTAAAGTCAAACGCGAAATCAAATAAGGTGTTTTGTGGCTTTTAGTTCACGTCTGTTAGCTTTGAAGACCCCCATGTACTCCTAAAAGACCAGTATGTGAATTTTTAGTAGATGTAAGGATGTAGAATTTACATTTTTGTCTCGGAAAATAGAGCAAAAATCTTGATGACTCATGTTGCACTGCAAAGATTTTTGTGCAATCAGATGACAATGTCCCTCCCCCTAAATCCACCTGCATCCAATAGGAATCTAGCAAATTATGGTTGTCTGATTTAAATAAAAGCTGATTGGCCATTTAAAAAAAGGTTGTTTTAATAGGAAATATGTCACCATGTAGTTTTATGTCACTGATTTGTGTTCCCTGTTAATGCTTTTTAATTTTCTTTAAATAGTCGTCACTTACTTCTTTTGGCCTGTTTGGGTGCCGCGGGCCGCACAGCTGTAGTTTCCAATCTGTCCCCCGAAACGCAGAGCCATGGAGACGTCACAGTCGTCAACGGCGACCACGGCAACCTTTTCCTCGGATGGACCGTGAGGGATGCCAAAACGCCCGATATTGGGCTTGAATAAAACGAGAGGAAAAAATAAGCAACTTTCTACATATAAATTGGTTCCTGAAATTATTTTTATTATCAAAACTCCAACAATTAAGACAATTAAAAATGTTAAACTACTAAAATGTCAAATTAGAAAAACAAACCAAGAGGCTATTATTTTAAATAAAGACACACGGCACAAACACAATTTCTACAAGTTTTTTTTTTTACAGAAATATGGGTTTGGCTTATAACAATACATATACTGCTTAAAATGAACTTAGAGTTTAAAATAAACTGTAGAGATTTAAATGCATACAAATACATTCTGGGCCACTATATACCTGCTTTAAAACACTGTGACTATTGAAAGTCTGTGAATCGAGCCAGAAATCCTTTTCACACCTTTGTGTAACTGCTCGTAATAAGCTTTGTGTGTCTGTAATCTCCCCACACAGCATGAGATCACGTTTACCACTCGGTGACATTTTGCCCTTCTCAGCTCATCTAATTGGATTAAGCCAATGAGATGCCGGCAAAGAGGAGATACCGAAACCAAAAAGACGACCAATTCAACCAATAAAATGATCATCTGGCAAATCCCTCCCCCACGCACGAGGTTTTTAAATGATCTCAGCTCATTAAAGTTGATATCGGGCAGGTTTTATGTGAGCCGCTCTTTGATGTCGGCCCTCTGGTGATAAGAGTGTCACCGTGACACAGCTGGTTCAGTTCATTACAGCCCTCCGCTCTGCATTCACACACACACCTAATGTGGATCAGACTCCAGTTTATTTTCTGCTCCTAATTCGGTTCAGGTGGGAAAGGGAGGGACACTTTTCTTACCAAATCTGTCCAGCTGACTGACAAAGCACCATCTCACGTTTAAATGTACATGTGAGTTTTTCATGTCTGTCTTGTACAATACAAACATCTGTGTGTCTGTCTTCTAAATTGTGTCACTTATTTGTGTGTATTTTGGCAACTGGTTTTAGTTATTCTCCAACATCTGAACAGCGTAAATGTCAGCGAATCAAAGTGACGGTTGTGACTAATCTATTTTACGTCTGATCCAACATTGTGGTCTTTATTTTAGTCACAACAAGCTTAAATAAAGTAACAGATCTGTGATCAAGGTGCCAGACGCCTTGGGCTGTATTTACCGCTTTGAAAACAGAGAGATTGAATAATGAAATGCAATAGTTAGTTAGAAAGGACTGAAGAAAAGAATGTTATACTTAAATTTACAGTAGTACAGTTTACAATATTTACAGTATTAATATTTAACAGTGCTATGTGTAAAATAAAGCACTAAGAAACATTAAGAAAACCTTTCTCATATGAAAACATAAAACTAATAAACATCTCAGAGACATACAGTACAGAAATACATTTTCTCCCACCTGTAAAATGATTTTTTTTTTCATTCACTAACTGACCAATAAGAAACTTAATAAACTAGATTCATAGATCCAGTTACATTTATGAACTGGATTCTGTTGTCAGGATGAATCAGGGAATCAGGGAATGTTAAACTGGTCAACGGGGAGGCCATGATGGGAAATTCCTTCCCTCTGACGCAGTCACCTGGCATCACAGGTGGTGTATAAATCTTGTGCGTGTAACCTAACCAAACACAGGTGTCAACACAGTCTGGAAATGTTGCCAAAAAACCATAAGCGCATAGCTAACCTTTAACAAACAGAATACCGTCCGAATATCACGTTTCCACTGCTATTAAAACAGCCGTGTGTCTCTATTACAAGTTTCATCAGGTGTACGACAATCAGAAGGAAAAAAACATGACGGAAAGAAAACTGATTCAGGATCAGAGCCCTGACGGCCCTTAAGGACAAAACCGCAACTCGACCCCCTGCCAATCACAATAAGGATCCGCTTCCATCGCAAAGCAGATCCGTGATGATTCCGCATTCTCTCCCACGACAGAAATGATCTCGCTGACAAACCCGACGCCCTCGGGAACGCGCTCGCACACAAATCCCGACAACCGCTATTAACCTCCGACCTTGTAACTCATCAGCGCTTTGTCTCGAAGTTCAAAACAATGGCTCGTGGATTCCCATGCGTAAACATCAGTTTTTTCCTCCCCGTGCGGGTTACGCTCATAAAATCTGTGATCGTTTTCCTGTGCATTTCAAACGCTGACAAAATTTGTCGTTTCGAAGGTCAGAAAAATAAGTTACCAACCAATGAGATTGAGTAAATTTGAGGCCAGTAAATAAATGTGTATTTGAAGCAGCATTATTTGTTTGGCAACATTTTACAATGCGAAATTTTAATGTTAGGGAACTTCAAAACAGAAAGATTTCAATATAACAAATACAGCATCAACACCAACAAAAATGTCATATCGGCGCTTTCATCACAGACAAACTCCACAGAGCAAAACTTCACAAAATCAAAGCATATTCTAAAATAATAAAACAACAGACAGTTTTTATGTAAAAGTGCAGCTGAAAAAAAAAGTGTGGCCATCTGGCGCTTCTACAGACTCCAAGCGCTTCATTGTAGCCCCCAGATTAACACACCAGGGGGTCCACCATTGTCTCCGCTCGCAACCAGACTATGTTTGAACTTGGGGACTTTACATAAGGGGGTTCGGGGGGGGCTGGCTGCTACAAACACAGCAGATCCACATGACATACGCTTGGAGCGGTTGATTTCAAATCAATGCCTCAGATCTTCCAATCAATTCAGTGGCGCTCCAATCCCATGATTCATAGTCAACACTAAATGTTTTAACTATACAACATCATGTTACTTATTTCATCCAAAAACTCTGTACAAAGATACACAAGTATCATTGTATAATCCGCTGGTCATTATCACAAAACAAAGAGTTTCTTTGAATGTACATTATGTCTATAACTAAATAATGGAAATAAAATATTTATTTGAAAACAAGAGACATGAAAGTTTAAGACCGCAGAAAAACATGAACTGTGTAGCAGCTATACAGGAAACCGGCTGCCTGGAAAAAAGGTCAATAATTTTTACCACAGAAAACACTGTAAGAATCGAATATTTCAAAGAGCTGTGCATCTATACACACGCACATAACCACTGACTCCTAAAAGCAATACTGTAATGCTTCTAATGGGCACTTTAAATCTGTTTGGCCTTTCATCTGTTGCAACTTGGGTGGAGAAATCACAAACTCTTACAAACCAGAGTTGACTGTCACGCCTCAGGGATAAGTTTTCTGTTTGAAGAGGCCTCGGTGAGATTTAAAAAGCTTATAATACTGAATAACACTGTGTCACTGACTGCACTCAAACACAAGCCTTGTGACCGTGGGATGTATATGTTGCTATGGTTACGAGGTCATTTAGGTACACGGGGAGGGAATTTAATGTATTCGAGCAGAATTTGTTACTCGTAACTACAATATATCCGCAAGGACATATTTTTTGCTTTTTGAGAACTAGCTGCTATTTTAGAGATATTTATAAAGAGACATTACACCCAACAAATTGTGTTATCATTTACTGGCCTTATGCAAACTCATGTGACGTTCTTTCTTGAGTGGAACGCAAAAGTTCTAGACTGCAGAACCGTTCCAGCTAGGAAAATGTTCAAGCTGCTATTTCCCATGCAATGGAAGCGAATGGTGACCACAGTCTGTTCTCCAGTCCCCATTCACTTTCAAAACATCCTTTGTGTTTCATGAAATGTTGCGTAATAAGACACAACTAGCTTCTGGCTATGAAACATGACATGACATATTAAACATTCGTCGATCTTCAGCAATGTGGGATTTCAGAAACTGTCACACGAGGGTCTGAAAAGATGAAATGATCAAAGAAACAGAAACACGAGCCGCTTCTTTTGAGAGAAGTTCTTAGAAGAAGCTGCGAGCTTTGATACAGTCAGACACGTCGCTAATCTCGTGTGTCGTCTTTCAAAAAACACGGAGAAGCACAAATATCACGGACTCGCCTTTCCACAGAAAACCAAGAACCTACAAATCATTTACTTACGCTATAATGCCAGTTTAGTTTTGTTCATAAAACTTTAAAATCGTTCACAAATCGTTCACAAAATACTACAATGGTTGACTCTATAAAAACCTTTTTCACGATTGTGGAGGGACCAAATATAACGGCTTAGTCAAAAAACTCCAAAACTGATCATTCATTGATTAATATTATAGGATGGTTGTCGATGGTTACCACCCTTTTCCGCTACACTGTGTGCAATACGGCTGGCTTACGTACCTTATTGTAGTAATGTAGATGAACTGTGTGCCACTGGCCATCACTAACACCACCAGCTACAAAAGCAGTCACTGTGGTTTTAGATTCTCCTAAGGGAAACAGAGAAAAGTGTTTATTGAAGAAAGGTTTATTGTATAAATAAATTCATTTAAATGTGACGTAATTTTCTGGATGTTAGTTTTTTTAACTTTGGTAGGATGACTTTATAAACACTGATTGTGTGTCAGTATCAAACCATTGCTCTGTTTAATGAGCAACCCAGTAGCCTGACATAGTCATACTAGACCAACCATTGGTGATTGAGTTTGGGGGCGGGACTATCTCTTTGATTGACCAATGAAAGAGAGGAGAGGAGTTTGAAAACAATTATTATTGGTTTATTCCAAAGTTGGCAGTTAATTCGCACCTTCACGGCTGTTAAATAATAACTCATTGTGTGCAAAAGTTAATCAATATACACGACATGATAAACCACAATGTACGACTGTGTTCTAAAACTACCAAACTAGCTTTGTTGAACACGGAGAATTTTAATATGTGTGGCATTTTTCTAGTCTGGTGGTCACAGTAAGTAAATCATTACAAAGATAATGACATGTGGAGACCCAAAATGCACTGTGAAACATCTTAGCTGTTTATATCTCCCTCGGCCTTAGTTATTTTCAGTGATGGCTAGTAATCTGGGATAGTTGACCTTTGACCTCTGGGGTTCATCATTTACCAGAATCCCCGTGTTGTCAGAAGTTTTACATTCCAGGACAGTAAAGTAACATAATAGGAAATTCCTTTCGCTGTCTTTATTCTCAACTAATGTGGACAGCCGACCCTCAGTATTGTAGTATTGTAGTATTACAGTATGCATCTGCTCAAATGGAGACACTCTGGGGATAAATTCCACATCTATTTCCTTTGGAAACAATTCCAACCTGTTAAAGAGACATTTTACATACACCGACTAGACACAGACTTCTGTTGAAGAGTGAGGTTAGGCAAAACAAAGGAACAGGTAGACAGAGGAAGTGTGTTTTAATGCTCTTTGGCCATCTGCTTCCTGTGGCACCACTCTGAACACACGCTAATGTGCTAATGTTTCAGATATGACACTCAGAAAAAGGGTGAATTCTTCAGTCCTGAACTTTTACATCAGAATAAACCGGGTCGTTTTAAAACACGTTTCGTGAGATTGAAAACAACGGCTCACCGGCGGAGAAGGTCAGCTGGATTTGCTCCTCCACAATTTCGACAGCAATGAAATCGTGCCGTTCGTTAAACCTGCCGTTATAAAGCAGCAACGAGTTTCTCTCCCGTGTGGCAAACCTGCGAATTAAAAACAGTTTTTTAAATGCATCGTAATAAACTTCTTGTGCATAAGTTCTTGTTCAGTTCAAAGCAGAAATTTGGATTTAAAAAAGGCCCTTTAAAAATGCTTCTTAAAGCTGAGATGTGTTTGTTGTTTTTACAGAATCGCCTAATAAAATTTATTAAAAAACTTGATTATTTTCAAACAGGTTTCCCAAGCACTCTCCCACTTTGCCATTGGTCAGAAACAAATACAGCCCCACCCCAAACTCCACCATTGGTTAAAAACCAATGTTTTAAAAGCATAACATTTGAAGGTATTTTAACATTAAAGAAACATTTCATCTTTACTTCTTAAACTATTAGGCGATAACGACAAACAAGCTCGACAGTTTGAAAGAGTCATGACAGAAGACGGAGAGTGAATCAGGAAATAAAAGCGATAAAACTGCCAGCACACACAGCCAGCGGTAATGATGCTGAGATTTACTCAGGAAACAGATACTCTGATGTTTGCCCACCTCTGCTATCTCTCTTTGCCCTGTGATGAGGGCTGGTGTCAGATAGCACATGGCAAAGGGAAAGGCTGACAGGAAGTACGAACAAAGCCACGCATGGCTTCCTGTTTTCATGATCTCCACGAGAAGAACGTGTACAGCTGGTGTGGGATGTGTATCATTTGTTTGATCGGATACGTGGTAATTAATACATTCCATGATGCAAAATAAGATGTGGTGGAGGCCAAAAAGGTGTTTATACTCAAACAATCTCCAAACTACCACAGTCACTACAGATCATGTTCCTACTGTGAAACTAAAAAAGGGTCAAACCAGGTTAGTACATTGACAAAACAGATGGTGGATGGATGGAGAGATAGATGGACGGATGAATTGATGGACTGAGTGATGATGAAAGTGTGATAGAGATGGATGGATGGATGGATAAATGGAGTGATGATGGATGGACTAAGTGATGATGAAAGTGTGCTAGAGATGGATGGATGAACAGATGGATGGAGTGATGATGGCTATATGGAGTGATGATGGATGGACTGTGTGATGATGGATGGATGGATAGAGTGATGGATAGAGTGATGGATGGATGGATGGATGGACTGAGTGATGATGGATGGATGGATGGATGGATGGACAGATGATCACTCACATGAAGGAGAGGGTAAAGTGGAAGCGCTGTCTCAGGCCTCTGAAGGTGATGAAGGAGCGTCCGGGGAAGCTGCGTGTGCTCATCTCACAGTATGGCTTCTCATACTGTCCATCAGGACACTGACACATGAATCCACCCACCAGCAGATCCACACACCTGCCTCCATTCCTGCAGACCCCGGACACACAGCGTCCCGACCGCATGTTCACCTCACAGCGCTCTCCTGAACACAACAAGATTTTACTTTCTCTCTCAGTTTGTAGAAACAACATAAATTGTTACAGTAATGCACTTATGCTAAAAAGGTCTGTGGGGAAATGTACCGCACTGAAATAAAGTGTTTAAAATACAGCCACCAGAATTACTGTACATTACCACCGTACTGTACAGTGGTTACACAGCTAAAAGGACAATTTAGACAAATTTAGACACAACTTTTGTGTAAAGAAAAGCAGTTTTTGTGTTTCTGATATTCAAACACAACAGAATGTTTCGCTACACAGATTTTCATTGTGACCGAATTACTGAAGACACTTTTTTTTACTGTAAACACTTTTTACAAACTAAAGGCTGAGATAAATTTGCTGTTGATGATAATGAACAAACACCTTGTACTGTAAAGTAAAAAAAATCAAAATAATGCTTTAAAATGCCTTAAAAATACTTTAAAATAATACTAATTCAGAAAGAGTCTGTCTTAAAATCATTTGTGAGGTTTAACATGGCAAGAATCTGCAGAAAAAAATTAAGGCAAACTTGTCTCTGAAGTTACTCAAAAATAAAATTATGAAAATAACAAACCATTTTAAAATGCTTCAAACTTTCACGACACATGCCAATAACAAGCACAATTTAACCGCAAATCTCAATTTCAGATAACAATCGGAAACCCGTTTCCCTAACGCAACCTCGCAACCCAATCACTCAAAGAGCTTTAGTTTTAGATCCGATGGGACAATAGCCCACAGTTCTGTCCAAACCAGACCATTGAGAAGCATGTTCCTCCTGGCTCAGTGAATCCAGGCGGGCCGTTGTGCTCGCTGACCCCGGCCGGCCTTTGTTCATAATCTAAAGCAACAGAACTAAGGCTAAGCAACAGGAGAACAATGAGGACACCGTGGTGGTCCGTGAGACACCTGTTGCGCTTCGCTGGCCCTGCAGGGGGACACGAGATCCGACGCTCGCTGCCAGAACACGCCGTTAGCGGAGAGCACGTCACTGACATTGTTACAGCCTCATGTTGGCCAGAAGGCTCGTTTGAGTTCAGTGGTGTCGGTTCTGTGTCCTGAACGTCTGATCGAGTTAAAGTAAAATTCAAGTAGAACAAACAGATTAAAGACAAGACTGCTTTGCTAAATGATGCCATAAAGGTCAAATAAACCTGATTATCTTGTTTTCAATGGTGTTTTCCTGTGTGTGTGTGTGTGTGTGTGTGTGTGTGTGTGTGTGTGTCCCAGCTAATAGGGAACATTCTCAGAACGTTGGCTAACATTCTCTAAGTTCTCTCAAAGTTATCAAAAAACTTTCTAGCAATAACAGCAGAACTTTTTTAACGTTACATATCATTTCAAAATGTTATTCTAAGTAGTTAGTGAAACGTTTTAAAAACGTTAATGAAGTTTGAATATTGTTCTTATGTTCAAGCAATAGCGTGTAAAAAATTATACAATGTATAAAAATTGGACGTTTTGAATGTTCCCAGAACTTTCAAAAAAACATTTTTGATACTTGTTAGGTATCAAAAATGTTAGGGAAACGTTCTTACAACCTAAAATGTGTTAGCTCTGTGTGTGTGTGTGTGTGTGTGTTCACGGTCCAGATTTAACTTTAAGAATATGTGTTATATATAATTGCACTTGTTGCGTTTTAATGTTGGACCCTGTATGTGTACATAACCGTGTGTGTTGTTGTTGAACCTTTGATGGCCATATGAAGTAAAACACTAGACACAGAGAATTCAAGGTAGGAAAAGACCAGACCGATAACAACCCCTAAAATCCATCACTGTGCTGACAAACGCTGTAGCCTCAGAACAAACACCTGATCTCTGACTTTTTCTTGTTGCACATGTAGTCCGCTATCTCTGATTTCGAGCCAGCTCAGAGCTCATTGTGTTCCTGCCATTACCCTGACAAGATCTGGGCCCAGAGGAACCATGTCTGCCGAGACACACAAAGAAGGTTCTAAAGAGGTAAAGTCGGCCAGATAATCCCTCATTTTGGAGGAATTACAGGGATACATTACTGTGTAATGAGAGAAACTCATGAGAGCTACAACTGAGGCCACTGTCAACACCTCTGGTTATGACCACACGAGGCCCGAGGGCTCGCGAGGGCTCGCGAGGGCACGGGTTCGCTGCCCTTTACTGTAGTTCAGAAATCTGAGCTCGCACAGAGACAGAAGCTGTCAAAGTGAGTGATCCAAGGCGGGAACTTTGAACTTTAGGACTGAAGCGAGAGTTGGGTTGTCATTCCAGCCGTCAGCTTACGCACAGAAGTCACACAGAAGTGGATCGCCATTGAAGATCTGACAGACTTGATGAGGCTCATGAGAAGGTGACAATTTGCAACCAATTTGGAATCAACTATTTGTACATGACCCTAGCAACCACTTGACAACATGCTAAAAACCACTTAGAAAACCTTAG
>JAZGTK010020941.1:0-10803 GCA_036877625.1 Ambastaia sidthimunki
GGAAATAAATGAATTTAATCCATTTTGGAATAAGGCTGTAACATAAAAAAATGTTGAAAAAGTGAAGCGCTATGAATACTTTCCGGATGCACTGTATGTAAACTTGTATGTTCTTGTGCATATAAAGAGCATGAGCACGTTGTTGGGCAGTGAATGTGTGGCTCAGGGTCCTGGTGGACTGGTCATATTTGAATCTGAAACTACTTATTTTTTGTGATCTTACTTCAGATTTGAGTGGGTTATGTTTGTTCAAAACCTTTATGTTTAGTCTTATAATGGCGTTTGACATTGGCACTTTTAGTAAGTGCCACCATTTCTGAACATATGAGATACACTGGTTTACTGCTTCCAGTGGGAAGTATAAACAGAAATGAGTCTGTTCATTCTGGATTAAATGCTCTATTTTCGCTGTCCACCTTTCTTTTTTTGGAAAGCGCCATTTGTGCCTTATTTTTTCTCCCCCTTTTTGTCTTCTGACTCGCTTGTTTCTCTGCTTCTCCGTCTGACTCGCCTGTTTCTCTCTTTCTCCGTCTCGCTTGCCTGTTTCTCTCTTTCTCCGCCTCGCTCGCCTGTTTCTCTCTTCTCCGTCACACTTGTCTTTTTCTCAATTTTCTGTGGTGTAGTCGTCTTTATCTCTCCGTTTGTTTTTACATGTATGGTTATCTTTTTCTTATTACTGTATTTTCATGTATAACTTGCTGAGCCTCTTATCTATCTGCACTGTAGAGTCGCAATGTTTACAGGCCGGAATGCACAGACTTGATTGGCTGGGTGGGTTTACTTGCATGCAATTGATCTGTGCTTTTCCACTACCACTACCATAAAGACTGCATTAGCTGCGCCGTGCAAACAGAAGCGCCCCCGCTAAATTTTAAAATCACAACTTTCAGTTTTGGCTGTAGGTCGTGGTCCGTATGAGACGTCTTCTGGGTCCGGATCCGGACCGCGGTCCACCAGTTAGTGACCTATGGGGTAGAGCATAATATGTAGGAGCAGACGTCCTGTTGAGGCAGGGGAGTGGATGCTTCACTCTGAGGTGGTGAAGCAGATATGGAGAATCTTTGGGCAAGCCTAAGTGGACCTCTTCGCCTCTCTTGGTTCTCTCTAGCTCATCCAGCTCCTCTGGGGCCTTTCCCCTGATCGCTCTGCTCCCGGGAGTTCTGGAGAGAGTCCGCCAGGACGCAGTAACTGTGCTTTTAGTGGCACCATTCTGGCCAAACCGAGCCTGGTTCTCGGATCTCATGGCTCTCCTGGATGGCTCGCCTGGGGAGATCCCCTTGAGGGGGGACCTTCTATCTCAGGCAGGGGCCGCTTTTGTGCACCCCTGCCCAGAGCTGTGAGGCAGTGGGTATGGCCCCTGAGGGGACACAACTCGTAGCCTCTGGTCCCTCAATTGAGGTTGTTGAGACCATCCTCTGAACCAGAGCTCCCTCCAAGAGGAAACTGTATGCCCTGAAGTGGAAACTCTTCACTTCTTGTTGCGGAGACCGCCAACTGGACCCAAACTGCGCCATTAACGCAGTTCTGGAGTTCTTGCAGGCAAGGTTCTCTGCAGGGCTAGTTCACTCCACCATGAAGGTCTTTGTGGTGGCTATATTGGCTTACCATGCTTCAATTGGTGCTTATACAGTGAGCAGACACCCCCTGGTTACATGTTTCCTCCGAGGTGCACTGAGGCTAAGGCCCCAGGTACGATCTCACGTCCCTCCATAGGACCTGGCTGGACCTGGACCTGTCCCAATTCAGGACATCTGCGACGCTGCGGGATGGTCCACTCTCTTAACCTTTGTGAGGCACTATGGCCTCAACATCCGAGCCACTCCTGGCTCTTTTGTCCTCATGCCTTGACTGTGCAATTTCTAACAGGAGGCAGGGGAACCTTCAGTCTGGTGAAGTGGGCATCTCGTTCCCAAAGCGTTTCGACGCAGCTCGAGTTCCTGAAAGGGAATGTCTCAGGTTACATATGTAACCCAGGTTCCCTGAAGGGAACAAGACGCTGCATCTCCGGCCATACTTCTGGTACCCCCGCCTGCGCTTGCTTCATTTCTTTTCGAAGCTGCCGGTTGGCTCAGCGCATATGCTTTTAAGCTTCCTGGTCGTGACGTCACCCCATCTGTGACGTATCATCCCCCCTGATTGGACGGATTTTATATGTGATACAGAATGCATAAAAGCTGGAGGCGTTCCCAAAGAGTTTCGACGCAGCATCTCGTTCCCTTCAGGGAACCTGGGTTACATACGTAACCTGAGACGTTCTTAAGAATAGTTCACACAAAAACAGTTTTGTCCTTATTACCCCAAAATGCCTATGTTTAGGTAGTTTTATTCTTGGGGCACAAAATAAAAACTTTTAAAGAATATCTTTGGTCACAACATGGAAGAACCACTTACATTTACATTTAGGCATTTAGCAGATGCTTTTATCCAAAGCGCCTTACAAATGAAAACTTGAGTTTTTTTTTTTTTTCAGAAATATTTTGAAGTGAACTATTTAATTAGATCATAGGAACAGAGTATTATAAAGGAACTTGTTTCATTTTTATAAACAAAAAATAGCATCAATCAGTCAAGAAGGGTTTGACATGAGTTTCTACTAACAACGGCACATAAAAGATATCATGTGAGATGTCTTAATGTTAAAATGCATGAGAAAGCATGCCCTCAAAATACAGATAACAGTGAGTGAAAGCTTTTCAGAAGTTTTGGCAGTTTAGACATTGGAAGTTGAGAGAAGCACAAGATCAAAGATGTAACACTTCCATCAGGGTTGGGGGAGAGGATATAGGGGATACTGGTTTAAGTAGGTATCTATTTAACTAAGCAGAAAATGGGCCCCATGTTTTGGAGCTAATTTGTAAATAAATTCTACCTCTTAGTCCGCTTTTACATTTAATGCTTCCTATTATTGCCGTGCCAGCTGAGTCTTGGCTGGGGTGCCAGATTGTTGATGTCCACAGAACACAGTGCCATAGTTACTGAACCCTTCCCAGTACTTTAATTTCACTTGAGCCATTCTTACTACTACATTCGTACCACTTTCTTTCACTGTAACTCAAATATGTTGTTTGTTTCTGCATATTTACAATTTTAACGCATAAAAATAAGATTTGCGAGCTAGCAGAGTTTCACTAAATATTGACTTAGTATAATGGGTTTCTCCTCAAGCAAGGTGTTGGTAATGAATTGGCTTAGAAGATTTGGAATATATGATTTTCACAATTCTTTGACTTATTTGTTCTTATTTCTTTACTATTTTTCTTGTGTCTCTGCTGTTTGCTCTATTGTTTGAAGAACTGCTTTGCAACATTGCAATGCAACATTGTAAAAATTCCTATAGAAATAAATTTTAAAATTAAACATACAGCACAAGTCTTAATTACTATTACCATGGCATACTTATAATGCATTTTTTGGACTTTATGAAGCTTAAAAGCCACTGGTATTATTTTCTCCTTTTGTTGTTAAAACAAGAAAAACGAAGAAAAACAAGAGCAGAATCAATATGTTTCAAAACATCTCATTAGTAACATGTTTGGAGTAACATAAGGGTTTGCACAATAATTGCTCATTTTGGGCTTTGCTTTAAGTAAGACAAAAGACATAATTAAATATTTACCTTTCGTCCAACCTCATTGTTATGTAGGTTCATGAGTGTCTTGGCACTATGTTTAATTTCTCTGGCATCCACAAAAACTTTAGAGAAGCTCAGGCCGTAGCGGATATCTGCTGAACAGCCGCCCCATTTCCAGCCATCTCCATGACTGTAGAATCCTTGTTTCTCTTTGTCACAGCTGCAGTCACTGAGGTTTCCCTGTGTGCAGGCCTCTGTGATAGCGTGGGCCACTCCTGCTGCTATGATGGCGTATGTAAAAGCAACTTCTTTACTGCCTGTTAAAGAAAAATAGAAAGATTGCTAGTGCACAACCTCAGCAAAACAATGACTTTAGATAGTATATTATAGTGGGACCAGTGTGTAGTTCACAGCAACTTTAGATGGCCCACAAAAAAATCTAATTTCAGCATCAAATATGGGTATAAATGTCTAAATAAATATGATTAGACATAAACAATGTGAAATAAATCACATTAAATTAATGAATTGCTGACATTTAGATGAATGTCATAGGATTTATATTCAATATAAGATTTATTTTTCTCATTTTATGAAACTCATCAAATTATTTTTACAAATTATATAATCATCATGACAATTAGCTGACAAAAGAACAGCTTTTTTCTAAATATCTAAATATCTTTTTAGACAAAGTTTTATCAAATGAGTAGAAGTGCGTTTAACCAGGATTAAGAATGTCATTTACAATTATTCTAAGTTTGAAAACTAAAAGGCTATTTCTTTAAACGTGGTTTTCTCTATTTCCAGAAGAAAAGAACATGAATAGATTTCCAACATACCCACTTTTAGCTCTTTTCCAAAAACGGTCCTTTCGCCGAGCGCGGAGCAGTTCCAGCGGGCTTGCCTGAACTGAAACTGGCATTCGTTGATACCCTTCTGCGCGCCCTCTCCGATCACAATGATAGCGTCCGGCCGACTTTGACAGATGACGCGTTGTCTGGGGGCAAGCCCGGGGATCTTGTTGCATATAATGCTCGCTCCCAGCGCCAATACGGTGGAAAATCCTCTATATTGATGAGGGAAAAACTTACGGATTTGAAACTTGTTTAACTGTGGTGCCGTTTGGATGATGAGCAGATATATACACCATACCTATTAGGCGGACATACATTCAATGCAATAAAACAGCTACATCGCACAATGCTTAACAATCCAAGCGAAAATCCACGGAAGGATCTGATGAGCGCAAAGGGCTCTTTGAGCACCTGGTCACTGGTTACTTCCAGCGCACATTACTATTAACCGCCCCATCGTGGTCCATGGAGGTCCCGTTGGGGTTTCCAAAGAGCCTTGCTAAGTATGCACCAGATATTTCCATGTCTTTCGAAAACTAAACTCACTCGTACAATGCAGGATAGACAGCATTGTGTGAACTCAATGTTCTACGAGAACAACATCAAAAAATCATGGCAATATACTGTTACATTTATAAACTTTATCAGCTCACCCCATTTTCAAATAAATTATTCCGAGACCAAGGGACATGTTAAATATCCAACATCGCGTTTTTCGGCTCATTATGGATCCGTCTCGTTTTTTCTCAAAGGTAACAAAAATTACTTCTAGTATGAATTAAACACCTAACTGAAATCAAATTAAAGAAACATCCTAAGTTTACTACTTAAAACTACTTAAAACCTAAGTTTTAATTTCTCCAGGACATATAGATCCAGCAGCCCATTCCTTTACGGTGTATGCACACTGTGATACGTCTGCATAGTTGCACAGGTAGAGAAGATATGCCGTCAAGCACAGTTTGTATCTGGGCGTGTTGAAAAGGGCTCTTTAGCCCACCTGCCGAATCTAATGTGCTTTACATGATGTAGATGGGTACTGTTACAAACGTTCCCACCATGTATAATTTTAATTACTTTAATTACATAATCCATAATGTTTTAATATGGCATAATCCATAATGTTTTAGTGCTTTAGGTTTCAGATGCTATCCGTTAGCGTTCATAATTCTTCTTCTTCCGCTCTTGAAATCTATGTCAGCCTATGGAACGATAGGAAAGTTATAAAATTAGGCACACAGATAGAAAACAATTTGAAATGTCTCTCCAAATTTAAAGTCTCTACCTCAAACTAGCGCTGCCAACAGTTCAAAATTTCACTCACATTTTTGCTCGTAAATTTTGAACCGTAAGTAGCCTACTTGAAATAAAAATTATTTGCATGAAATTTGAATAAATCATAATACTGAATTACTTGCATGAAATTTGGTATGGACAGAAACAATCCTGACAAAAAGTTATTAAAAGATTATTGATTGGCCAATCCGTTCTCGTACAGCGCATCAACAAATTTGGCAAAGAGCACTCAGTAATGGATATAAGACTGTATCTTGGCAATGCTTTGGTGTACTGACACAAAACTTGGTACGTGTCATCACAGGCATGACCTGAGGGTGCGTGCACAGTTTCATCACAGTGCCCAAAATTGGCTATTTTTGCTTTTAACTTTTAAATGCTTTGGTTTATAATTATAAGAGTGGTTTCTTTAGATTTCTTGAGGCATGCTGAGTCAAACAGGGGTGTCCCTGTTTGGACTGTCTGTTTGGTTTGTCCCATGTATGCCTATATTTGGATTTTCTGTGCTTGTTATGTCTAATTAGTCTCACCTATCTGTAATTAGTCATTGATTTGTTTGCTTTATAAGTTGGTTCTTGTCTAGTCCACTTTGTCTGGTATTAACGTTATGTTGGGTGTTCTATGGTCCTGCTATGGCCTGCCTGGTTGATTTGTATTGTTTGTGGATTCTCTTTATTAAATACGTTGATTTGGATTCCATGTGTTTCATGTCTGCTATTGGAGTTCACCCCGTGACAATCTGACGTTTTATGGTCGGACATTAAGTGTGACGCGTTTAATTATGTTATTAGATGCAGTATTTAACAAATGCAATTGTGTATCCTTAAACTTTACATGGTTCATTATCACCATATTCTGCGGTCACCTGCACAGTTTGGGGCCAAAAGATATAACCATTTACAAAAAACGTGATTGCAATAACATCATTCTTTGGGTCGTGCCAAGTACTACAATATTTAATTTCTAATAGTCAATGCTATTTCCTGTCAGCAATTTAAAATTATATTAAATCTTTTTTTTTAACTAATCCCACATTGTCTGATTTGCACGAAACTTCTGTAGCATCTGGAGATCCTCATGACAAAACGTTATGGATTTCACGTTGATTACTTGAATCGTTCTTTAATATATCATTCAGGCTGTGTCTTTGCTAAACTTTTGTGCATTGACTTGAAACTTGTGTCAGAACAAACTTGTGCCAGACTCTAACTTATGTCAAAACAGCCTGATCACCAAAAATTGGTGACGATGCCATCTATGGGCCAAAAGTTATAAATTACTTTGTGTTGTAATGGGTTTCACCTATGTTTTATTTAACATTTTCTTAACTTATTTTTCTCAGTCCCATAGCAGTCCACAAATGCTATTCTTATTGCCAGTGATGGGCTTGACTGTAAACCGTTGGAAATCTTTGGCTTAAGATGAACTAAACATATCTCAATTTAATTTCTGTCATAAAAATTGTCCCGTCTTTTCAAATTTTTTGTGAGAGAGGCCACTTTGTCATGTGGAGGAATCTCATTTGTGGTCACATAAAAAAAAAATGATTGTATATGAGGACATCTGATTATCTTAAAAAAACATGGCCGCCATTGGCCAGTGAAATTTGCACAGACAAGGTTAACGAAGGCCAATCGGAATGAAACTCGGTGGGCATGTTTCACTCATGAACCCAATGGTCTGTACGAATTTTGAAAGAAATTGGCCACGAAGGAGTGTTATCTTGTTTTGTGGGTACAAAACAAGATAACAACTTTGCTTCTAGAACCACCCCAGATAGCAAAAACCTTTGGGCCAAATGTGGCCGATAGCTGGCACATATGGCTTAGATATGGCATGGCTGAACAGATATGGGCCAGATTGTTACCATATATGTTTTGCCATAAGTTTAGAATTTGCGGGAAATTATTGCTTGGTTCACATCTCCTTTTAAGGTATATGGTCCAGATAACAACAAACACATAAGAACCAAGTAAGGTTTAGCTATGGCTGACATTGGTAAACATCGATGTGCCACACATCGGTTGCTACGACTACCGCACCGATTTGACCGAAAGTCGCCAATTATCTTCTTCTCTCACTGATTTTCCGTTACGCAATTGCTTCAGGTAAGTGATATTTTGGCATTTTAAAGTCATTTTATTCAAATATTCATAATTATGTGTCAGCATTGAAAGTTATTAAATGTTTAGGTGTTTATTTAATTGAGAAAAGCATGGCGTCATTTTACTTTGCTGAATGTGGTGTTTGCGTAGCCCTTCGGCAATTTCCAATAATCACGCAATTCGGGTTACTGCAAAATTACTTATTTCAAATAGAGATTGATTTGTGAAAACGTTTACAAAGCATGTTTCAGTGTTTTTCACTGCTCTGTGGTATGGTAAAACATACAGGCTGTCGTATTACAGCCTATGTTAGGAGCACACCTACACCTACCTACACTCCAGGTCAGAAGGTCTGGCTGTCGACCCGAGACATCAGGCTGCACCTGCCCTGTCACAAACTCAGTCCCAGATTTGTTGGTCGCTTCATCATCTCTGAACAAGTCAACCCTGTCACTTACAAACTCCAGCTCCCTCCTGAGTACAAGATTCACCCCACTTTCCAGGCTTCCCTTCTGAAACCTTTCTCTCCTCCTGTTTCCCCAGAGCCTGGCCCGACAGAAGATCCCCCTCTCCCACTCATCATGGATGAAGGAGCTATATACCAAGTCAAGGAAATCTTGGAGCCCCGGCGCCGTGGTAGCACTCTAGAGTATCTAGTCGATTGCGAAGGTTATGATCCCGAAGAGCGTTTCTGGGTACCTCGAGCTGACATCCTTGACCCCGGTTTAATGGAGGAATTCTACACCAACCACCCAAATCACCCAGCACCTCAAGGCAGCGGTAGATCACCACGATGCTGGGGTCGGCCCTCAGGAGCGGGCCATGGAGGGGGGGTACTGTCATGGATCGGTTAGGCTCTCTCCCCAACCAATCCCAGCGATCTCTCTCTCCAGAGTTTTAATCACCCGCACCTGTTCCTCATCACCCCAGTCATTATTCATCATTCATAAGCACACACCTCAGTCACATTCACTGTCCGGTCTCGTCAACACGTATCGGACTCAACCTGGTTTCGTATGCAATTTACAATTTTATATACTAATCTGTGTTACTTACCTGTGTTTCCCAGTCGAAGCTCCAGCAACACTGAGGTGTGTGCCCGTCTGTTTTCCTGGTTTCCCCGCTCTCTGTCTTCCCTCACCATCCTATGAAACAAAGAAATCTCCTTTATTATCCAAGTTCCGCCTCTTCACCCAGCAAAAGTCATTGTCACTCACCTGTTCAGTTATTTCTGTCTACTTACCTGCATTCAGTCAATAAACCTGTCATTGTTTCACTTCATCTGTGACTCCGTGTTCCGTTACACTATGTACCCTTTCGAGTAATAAGGCTATTACAGTAGCTAACTTTTTCAACAAATTTAGTGACTCATAATATTTTATACCCCTTTTGCAAAATTATGTGTGTTCTATTGTAACACCCCCGTTTGGACTGTCTTGTGGTTTGTTCTGTTTGCCCAAATATGGAGTTTCCTGTTTTTGTTGAGTATAATTAGTATCACCTGTGTCTCATTTATGTTTGATTAGTCAAACTTAGGAAGTTTGGAATGATCACCAGCATCCTCAGAAAATTCTACATATGCACTGTGGAGAGCATCCTGACTGGCTGCATCACCGCCTGGTTCGGAAACAGCACCGCTGGCAACCGCAAAGCTCTGCAGAGGGTTGTGCGAACTGCYCGCCACATTGTTGGAGGTGAGCTTCCCTCCCTCCAGGACATCTACACCAGGCGGTGTATAAAGAAAGCCTGGAGGATCATCAGTGACTCCAGCCACCCGTCCCATAGACATTTCCTGTTTGGTCAAGTTTGTCTGTGATTGTATTGTGATGTTGCATGTTCCCATGTCTAACTGTTCTTGCCTGGATCTTGTGAAAACTCTGGATTAAATCGTTTATGTTTTGGATACCCTCGTTTCATGCCTGCTTTGTGATCGTGAACGTTACATCTATTTTTATTTTATTTTTTTATTTTATTGTATTTATTTTTTTTTATCTTGATTGTGTAATTTAAATGTAACTATACCTTATAGTTGTGTCTGCCTTGTGTAATTGCAGCTGTATATTTTGAAAAGTCTATTTTGGTTTATTTAAAGCCTGTTTGGTTTATATTTGTAGCACATTACCAATTCCAAACCACATCAATCTTTATAACTACTATTAGTTTTGTATATAATAATTTAGATGAGATAAATAGTTGTTTTTGAGGGCTGGAAATAAAAATTGATTTGTATGCATATGCGCATAATTATTAAGCAGTTGTTATTTTACATGTAAAAGCGATTAATCTAAATTAAATGTTAGAAATGATTATATTCCCATGAAAAGGATGCAATAGTATAGAAATTGCACAATTACTGTATGACCATTGAACAAGATATGTTAACTGGGTAAAACAGGCTGAGAAGTAAAGCTATTAACTGCAAAAGAATTAAGGTACAACCAATTCTTCCAATTTAATCAATTATCAAAATAATCATTTGTTGCAGCCCTAGTTGTAATACTTAAGAAACTTAGAGTAATAACCAGTTAAACCAAAATTTATTCAGACACCTTTAACATTTCTCACAACGATGAGACGGCCTACAGAGAGGAGGTGAGCATCCTGACTAAATGGTGTCAGAAGAACCACCTCTCACTTAACATCGATAAGACCAAGGAGCTGGTGGTGGATTTCAGGAGACAGAGCAGAGAACACACTCCCATCACCATCAACAAGACGCCTGTGGAACGAGTTAACAGCTTTAAGTTCATTGGCGTTCACATCAATGAGGATCTCACATGGTCCGCTCACACAGACGCTGTGCTGAAGAAGACGCACCAATGCCTCTTCTTCCTGAGACGGCTGAGGAAGTTTGGAATGATCACCAGCATTCTCAGAAAATTCTACATATGCACTGTGGAGAGCATCCTGACTGGCTGCATCACCGCCTGGTTCGGAAACAGCACCGCTGGCAACCGCAAAGCTCTGCAGAGGG
>JAZGTK010020942.1:0-10803 GCA_036877625.1 Ambastaia sidthimunki
AGTATACTTTGGGCTCTGCTGACCTAGAAACAGCATGGTTGCGCAGCACATCTTTGAGCAGCTCTGCATCTGCAAAGTAGATGATTCGTAGGATGGCTCTAAGGCACTTGTGTCTGACAGCAGGCCCGGCCGAGGAGCTGTACACCTCATACAGAACCCCGAACAGAGTCTTTATGAAACACTTAGCAAGCTCAGGGTCCTCTTTCATCAGCTGAGCACGTGCATCTTCCCTTCGCACCTCCAAATGACCTCCTGTGGAGAACCAGAGCAGAAAGACCTTTATAAGAACTTTAAACACAATTTTAAGACAATAAGCCCACCAAGGGGGTTTACAGACCCTCCCATCTAAGCATCAGCACCATTACAGAGAAAAATGAATAAATAAATGCTAATCTTGGCACTGTGGATCCTGTTTAGGACATTGCCAAGTACTGCTAGCAGCAGTAACTATTAGGGTGTGATAGGGTTCAAACTAATGACACATTTATCATGTTTATGGCATACTTTTGATTACCTTATAAAATTACTGTCTGTGGAATCTGACAGCACAAATGCATTAAAGGGACAGTAAAAATGAAAGTGTAATGATTATTTACTCACCTTCATGACTGTCTTTGTTCTTTGGAATCAAAACAAGAGATTTTTATAAAAATGTTGTTTTGTTTTTCTCTGGTTACAATGGAAATGGATGCAAGTTTGTGTTAAATCACTCAATGCATGCAAAATATGAGACTGGTTGCAATAAACGTATTGCCTCATTATGGCAACACAGTTTAAGATAAAAATCTCTTTACAGTTTAGCAGTTGAAGAATAAGTGTTGAGAAGAGGCACTGGTTAATACTATAATTAAAATATATTTAATCTTGTTTCTCACCAAACCCCTTTGTATGCCATTAGGACACATGGAATGTATATCATGATTCATGGAATAATTTATATCACTTCTGTGTACCATTGTAAACAAAAACAGAACAGCTTTTTAAGAATTCTTGTTTTGGTTCTGAAGAACAAAGAAAGCCATGAGGGCGAGTAAATAATGACTAAATTTTCGTTTTTCTGTGAACTATTCCTTTAAGCTGAAATGTTCTTTGAGGTGTTTTGGGTACCCGTGTTAGGGTTGGCCAGAGGGTTGGGTTTTCTCTGAATGGCTCGGGCAGTGCCAGTATCTTCATTAATCTGCTGCATAGAGTTGAAGTCGATAGTGTAAACTCGACCGAGAGTGGACAGACTTATCTCATCTTCTCCATTCTGGTGAGCGGTCTAAAAAAAAGAAATTCAAGTGACGATTAAAAGCAAACTGCAACTCATCATTAGCAACTCTGCAAATCATTAGCTAATTTTCTGAAAGCCACATCAATATGGTGCTGAATGTACCTCAATAATGCGGCTATCAATGCGGTTGTATGGGTGCCACAGGCCTCTGTCATCTCTCCACTGCCAGATGGCGCCCTCTGTTGCCTGGGCGCTGCCCTTCTTCAGCATGGCATCCACCGCAAAGATGCCCTCTCTGGGCAGACATGGCATCAGTTCACTACAAAACAGACAAAACATAATGCTCAAACACATTCCTTAAGACTTTATAAGGTCTGGAAAGAAAAAGATGGCCTAAGCTAGTAAACCCTTAGCTTGTGTTTCAACAGAACTGGTATTGTTTAATAAAACACAGCTGACAGGAAGTACAGTTCAGTAATTTTCATTTCCACAGAACAGCTTTCAAGTATTTTTATTTTACACAATATGGTGCCTCAAGACATTGCACCGGGTATGACGACAATGACAACAAACAGCAGTGGTGTGGCATAACCTGAGGAGCCATTATTTGAAATTACATAAATGTGATATGAGAACTACACAGAACAACGTTTTAAATTTTGGTCTGGTATTCAAACAAAGCTACCATGAAGCTTTAAAAGAATACAAAGCGTTAATAGATTTTTCCTTTTAAGCTTTCTTCAACTTGACCAAGGCACTGTATGCATTTATTACACACACTTATACCTCTTTTCCACCAGGGCCGTGCTGGTGCTGGGTTTGAACTGGTTCTGGTCCGGCACCAGCACCCGCACGCATTTCCACAGGTTTCAGCACCGAAATTGTGCTGACAGCAAGCAAAATATTACTATGGTTACATTCACGTAGTGCTCTACAAACTTTTGTTATTTACGAGCACAGTTCACGAGGCAACATTATAACAGGGTAAACCTTGGTTTATGGTTCTGCTTTTCCATATTTGTGCGGTTCGGACCTTGGGACCAGCAACCTCAGGGTGCCGTGCTGGTGCCCGCTTTTTGGCACCAGCACCTGTCAATGTTCGGTCGAAACATGCAGAACCAGTTCTAGATTGGGCACCAGCACCGGCACCACGACGGTGTAAATGAGCTAAAAGTGCGCTGTGAACTGTGCAGTGAATTGCGTCTGCAAAACATCTCATTCTGTGTTATACAAAAAAAGTCAGAGTTTTGAAATAACATGAGGGTGAGAATTTGACAATTTATTACTAGTCTATATAAAGTATTTGGAGAACAAGTCGGGGGGCTAAAAAAAGTCACAAAGATCAATGAAAGGTCTAGAAAACCAAGCAGGAAGTACCAGATAAGTGAAGTGAGTTCATACAGCTCCTGAGGGCTTCTGGGCACAAGGTCAATCTGCTCTTGACAGCTCCCATTAGTTGCTCCACACAGCAGGAAACGCAGAGTTTCTGCTATATCTGCACACAAAAAACATACCCACATAGTCCCTCTTCCACTCATAAATAAACATACCACATGATGTCCTTTTTATGTTATGCCCTTACTTTTTCTTTCCCAAAATAGCAGTGAACCATGATTTGCTACTTCCTATTACTAGTCAAAAGCAGGTGGTATTAGAAAAAAGGGCAATCTTATTGGATAGACCATAATAAACAAAAGTGGATACGCCTGCAGATGACTGCACAATGTACACAAGACTGTAGTTGTACACTAGCATGTAGGCAGCCATTAAGTGAACAAACATGCACATTTAACTACAAAAGTTTAATCTGGGTTTGATAGGGTCTCTGAAATATCAATAGTGTAACACTATGTATACGTTGTGTGTCTTACCAAAGATTATAGAATTAACAACATATCGCAGTTCTATTATGAATGGGGTAAACTGAAACTCACAGAAGCGCTCTACAAAATGTTGCAAGGAATTTTGTGCTAAAGCGATCTGGAAAACAAAATTTGAGCTTAAGAAAAACAATTTATGATACAGTTCAGTAGGGTTTAATAGTTTGTCTGAAACAAAGTGCTTTATTGTGACCTTAGTCAGCAATTTTAGAGATATCTGTCTTCACTAATAGCTGCCCGGAGGCGCTGCAAAGATGGCAGCTGAGTGCGGAAACGTTTTTAAAGGGACTTGGTCTTACTCTGTTTCATGAGCTGTACAGCCAGACAGGGGCAGTTGGAGCACATGAGGGAGAACATGCGCACCACCATGATGAACATGCCAGAGCTGAGCACGGGGGGAGTGAGCACCAGCAACTGCTGGATGTTGGTCAGTAGGTCCCGTGACGCCACCTGCTGTAACAGGTTCTGTGACAGAGGGACACAGAAGGTAATGAACTCTCAATAAAGCCACAAACAACAAGAGCTGCAAACCAAAATGATACGTTGCTGACCAATGGCCTTTGTTTTTTTAAACTGCCAATGCTGATATTAATATTCACAGTATGGAGGACATACAGAAATATACAAAACAATTTAACAATTAAAGAATTTAAATAATTAAACAAGTGAATAAACTTGATTCTTTAAAAATCAACCAATAATACCACACGTTACTGACCGAAATCAGGTTTCATAACAATTGCTCTGTTTCAGTTATTATCTCACCTCCTCGTGCTGAAAGTTGTCCACCAGTCTGGCAAAACAGAGACAAGTGCTTTCGACAGATTTCTTATCCTGTAACACATAAATTAAAGAGCTGATTCAGTAAATGAAACAGCAGATAGTATTTATTCTAGGACTGCAACATATAATTGATAAATTTACTATTATCGATAATGCGAATAATCAACAACGAATTTGATAATTAATTAGTCGTGTCTGTATGCTGTGGAAGGAAACCATCAGCCAATCACATTGCTGTACAGTAGTGAATATGCAAAATAGTGGACACAAGAAAACACAAGAATGCTGAATATTCTCAAGCACAAGAAAGTGCTTCATATAAAAACAAGCATTTAGCCCTTTCATGCCTTTAAAGATGTGTGCGCCATTTAATGACTGAGATGTGCTTTCCTCAGAGCTCAACATCTATTTCATGGTTATATCCATTTATGTAAATGTTGGGAAGTCCTGCATGTATTTCAGTTTTGCATATTCTGACAACAAGTGAGTCTTGTTATATTTTGACTTTAATAATGAGCGCCAGTGGGGCACAAGCACAGAGAAATGCAACAATTCTGACTGAAACATTTTGCTAGAATACTTTTTGTTGGAAATTAAGAAAAATAAGTTTGTTTAAATTTCAACATATAACACAAGTAATCATTTATTAGAGCAGTAACACTGAAGGCACTATTGTTGAAATAGCCCATTAATGTTTAAAAATTATTATTAATGTAATTACTACATTCACATGAGTGAATGTGTTCTTCATTCCTTAAACAAGCCTTCGCATTTGTTTATTATTTTTAATTTTGGCATTTTAATTTCTGCTTTTAGTTTTTAGGTTTAGAATGTAGCGTTTTTATTTTATACTTTTTTTGCTTATAATGTACAGCATAGCCTATATAAAATATACATTCACTATATTTGTTTTCAAATGCTTTAAATTAGGCAGGATGTGCAATAACAATAATTTGTAGAACGTTCATCCAATTAATTGTTTAACTAAAAACAAACAATCAGATTAATTAATTATTAAAATTAGGTGTCGCCCTAATTAATTCTAACTGCTTACAGCCAAAGCCAATGTGTCAGTCTAGGCTAAATCTTCAGAGAAATGTATTTCACACCAGTAACACTACGGTAAACATATTCGGATGTTGTGTTAAAGCCTGTATGTCTGATCTGGTACAGTCATCTCCAGTGCCGTGTAAATGAGGTGTGAATGAGGTCATCACCTGGTGTGTGAGTCTCTGAGTCAGCAGGGGCAGAGAGTCAGCGACGAAGTGAAACTCATCAGGTGTGATGCTCTGACAGCAGTTAGCAGCGATGGCTAACGCATTCCTCTGAGCATTAATGCTGAAGAACTCCAGGTACAGCAAACAGTCTGCTAGACCTCCCTATAGAGAGACATCAGTGTTATATCAAGACAACAAAAATCAATGTCAACAAACAACCAAAGTGCTGACTCTAAATTCTGATTGGTTGAGCCAAGTCCATTGCTGTTGCCATCTTAGTTTGAAACATAAATTTGCAAGTTAAAGCTGCAATCCATAACTTTGTTGGTTAAAAACAAAACGACAGTTATTGTTATCTCCTTACCTTCATTCACAAAGGTAGGTTTACAATTTAAGCTGTCAGGTCTGACTTTTGGGTAATGTCAGTTGACTTTAACACACAAAGAAAAGTATGTAAAGTAACCTGAGATTGTTTTAAACAGAGATGGCGATAAAGTGGCTAACGTTAAGGACTGCAGCTTTAATTGTGGAGTTATCTTCCTAATGTGGATGACAAGTTTAAATTCTAAACAACTGCTGTAAGAACAAGCTACAAGTGATCCAGCATCCTCAGCACTCACACAGGAAATTTAGTAGTCAGTCTGTCATCTGTTTTCAGACATGATGTAAGCACAAGTCAAACTGACATTTCCCACAAAATCAGGAACTATTTACTATATAGGCAGTTTATACTGATACTATAGAGATACTATAGAGACAGTCACTGTTTCTAATAAGACCACATGAGACTTAAATGTTCATCTTAAACAATCTGTGCTGTACTTACAGCCTGCAAGATGGCTTTGCTGTGTCTCCTTGACAACATCTCCAGGGCAGTCAAAGCTTGTTCTGCGACATCTATAAACTGTATAACCTGAAGCTGAGGACACAGAGGACACAAAAGTTTTAGACAACACACAAGCCCCTTTTACACCTTAAACAAGAATGACAAATGACCAGAATTACTTGACTAGTAAATACACAAATGTTCTATTCACACAAGCAATAGCATTCTGTCTTTTTACCAGTAACATACTATTCAGACATCAGAATTCACACAATACCAAAATATCTGTGATGTCATTAATTGTGAGTGCCAAATGGCTTTGTGTTTTAAAACATGGCAGGGTTTAACTTTGTTTCCGAATACATGTGGTCTGTAGTTTTGTTGCAATTGCTTTTGACGCAACATCATATTAGACAGACTCAGAGTAAACGCATCATCTGCACCAGAATGTTCTAATTGGCTCAAAGCAGACTTTTACGTTTTACGTGCGTTCTGTGACTTTATGGTAATTGTGTTCTGCGTTCACACATTCCACCTTACAGGTAACTTACAATGTAATATTTAAACTTCTCCTACTTAGGATTGATTTACCAGAACTTTTTTAAAAGCTACCGTTTACACAATCTCTTAACTGTAATTTGCCAGTAATTTACCAGTAAGAACAACATTTGAAAGGGGCTAAAAAACAAGTGCATAATACACAAGAACTCCTATTTTGAAAGACTAATAAAAATTCTGTTTCTTAGATTTTATTTTATCTACGTACAGTATTGACAGGGGATTCAAAGAAAAGCAAGAAGCAATTTACCTTTTCCAGGAAGACGGGAATGGCATCCACCACCACAGCCGAGGAGCGCGGCAGAGCCTCCATCATGTAGGTTAGAGCGCGAGACGCATGATTCATCTGCAAAAAGGACAGACGCAGTGGGCGGTTATTGCATTACTGTCCAACCTGAAGTGTCAGAACTGAATGACTGTGAATAGAGGATAGAATTATTTCCAGGTGAAAGATTCACTGGAGCTGGCCTGGTTAAGCCTTCATATTGTTTAGACTCTGTGGGTGTGGACACATGCACCGGCCCACAGCAGCTCATGATACTCACAATATCAAAATTATGCTCCATCTGTAACAGTGTGATCTGCAGGGAAAAGAGAAGAGAGCAGGTCATGAGGATAAGCACAGAACAGCAAGAGACCCTTAACTTCAGACACAGGGAGGAGGTCGATTGCCTCTTACAACATTCAGTACAACCTAGTCTCCAATTCAGACATCACACCCACAGAGGGCCCATGGATCATTTACTGACTGTGTAATACATATTGCAAATAAAACTAAAAGCTTCACAATCTCTGTGACCTATGAGGCAAGCAACAGTTTCCAGAGCTGAGATGCAGAGAGTATGCTCACCAAGGCCGGAACAACGCTTTTGACAGGGAAACCTCCCAGCGTCTCCTCGTTACCCATCACTAGCAGCTGGCACATCTCTATAGCAGCTTGGAGCTGCTGGGATTCGTCTCCTGTAGCCTGCAGCCCCTGTAGCAGCTGTTGTGCCTTTGAGCCTAAAATCAGAGGAAGGTAAAGAAAAAAGGAGAGTTATATATAGAGATAGAGATATATATATATAAATAAAAGGCCAAAACAATGTCACAAATGCAGTCAAAGTCACTCACTAGCTCCACTCCCTATGGTCCTGTGAAACAGCTGGGACATACGGGGCCCAAAGGGGCCAAACAGGTGTGGAGGAAGGCCCCTGGCCTCTAGCAGAGCTGAAAGAAGAGCAAAAGATGGCTATTTTTTTATCAATCAATGAGGCCATTTCATTTTCTAAGAAAATATGAGTGGTGTTGCACATGCAAATCTCGTTGCCACAATGCTGGGGTGTTGAGAGTGGTTGCCAGGGTAATGGCATGCAAGTGCAAGGGCATTCTGGCTAGTTGCTAGGTGGTTTCTGGAGTGCTATGGGTGCCAATTTGGTCCCTACATATGGCCTGGGTCTCTTCCTAAATGTAAATCTATAGGGTATTTTTGCTTGTTTAATTATCCATCAGATGAAAAGAATATCTGATCACCTAGAAAATTAAACGGCACTAAAAAACGCCAAAAGGCTGTACTGTTTGTATTATTATTCATGGCACAAATGCCGCAGAATCAGTTACACACCAAAGTTTAAAACTTACGGTTAAGGATTTGCCTAAATATGTGCGATAATTAATAACTAGGCTTTCTTTAAGGTTTAGCACTAGAAATGGGGCTGGATTACACAGTAGTATACATTGTTAAAAATACTGATAGTCCAGACTTTTTATACAATACCCATAGGTGCTTTAGAGAAAATTAATCTGCTAATGTCTCCACCAAGCCTTGATATGCCATAATTCATCCCTTCAAAGAAAGACTTTACTGTAATATTGCCACTCATATAAGTGAATGCAATGGAACCATTTGGTCTGTTTGCAATCACATAATGCAATTACCTTATCCTTATGAAGCCTAAAACACAGTATTTTTAGCAAATGCTGTTAAGTCTGTAATGACATAAAAGCAGAAGCAAACATGCCTTGCAGCCTTCCCATCTCAGAGTCATCTGATTCGCTTTCTCCAGAGGTGGTCATGCCTACAGCTCCAGCCACTGAGCTAGACGCTACAGCAGAAAGAGAAAAAGGGAAAAATGAAGGGGGTTCAAGAGCAGGATCTGGATCAAAGCAGGTGTCCATAAGCGTGTGTTAGGGTATTGTCACAGTGTTGTAATGGATGTGTGAACATGCTGTATGTAATATCGGGTCAGGAAACCGTTGTTCTTACCTGATGCTCCTGGAGGCGTCTCCTCCGTGCGCGCGGCCGATGAATTTGCCCCGTCCTGGTTGTTGTCAGAGTCGGCCATTTTGTCCTGTCGGCGAGCTTCGGCTGCCCCGCGCTTGCCCAAGCCTGAGCCTCGCCGACTACAGGAGGAGACAAAGTATACACATATTAATACATTCACCAAGACAAAGACAAAAAATAAAAATCTACAATGTCAAACAATCATAATTCAATGTTTACTTTTTTTTTAAGACCAGGTTGTTTAATAAAAAGTTTCTTTCAGCAAAAAAATGAAGCTTTCTTTAATAAAATAAAACTCTTTATTTGTAAACTATAAATGTGGCCGAACTTTGTCATAACAAGCAGAAATAGACACCATAAAGCTAGGATTTTGTGAGTTGTCACAGTGATGTTGCTATGTGGTTGGTAAAGTGTTCTTTTCAGCATTTTGTTATGCGGAAATCGATGTTCTGACTGATTACTACCTGGCCTAAGTTTAAGAAGCCAGTCCTCTATTTTGATCACTAGATAAAGTTCAGGTTGCCTTAATGCAAGAATTTAAATTTCCAATCCCTCAGAAAAGGATCAACACAACTCTCCTTAAACTGCACAGTTCAAAGTACTTTATTCCCATTGCACAGATGGGGCAGGACAATCCCGGCTCTGAAAATGTAATAATTTGGGCAGAAGTTGGTTTAAATCACTAACCCCAAGAATAAGTAATGATGCTGGCCCTAACAGTAATGTCACAGCCTAGGACAGCCTAGAGTATTTGCAGGCGATTCTGTTTTAGGTCAGAAATACATTACATTACATTAGAGAAGACGAAAGTGTTGTGAATGCAGATTCGTGTTGACCTCAGTATAATCTGAGATTCCAAGCATTCTGAATGAATTTTTCTAGATACGTTTATTTGGTGGGACCAACCACACATGCCACAATTTCTCATGGGAACCAAGTTACTTCTTAATTTCAGCCTGGTTGTTCAAATTTGCAGGGTCACAATCAGTCACACGACATGTCAAAATCTTTATTGTGAATAACATCTTTAATTTTAATTTTGAGTGAACTGCTCCTTTAATGACATCTTGTTTCCAAGTGCAAGCAGTTTGGTACCTGGTGCTGGCGCAAGAGCCCGTGGTCTTCTGACGTGTGCTCCTCCGAAAGCTGGGGAGCTCTGCTGGGGGAGACTCACTACGCTTCTTAGTGGACTTCCTCAAACCTACAGAGAGTGAGAGAGAACGCATTACACTCAAGAGTATGAATTAGAAAGAGGAAGCAGAGACAGATGCTTTCACACTGAGCCCAGTCAGTCATCACAGCACAGAGAGCAGAAAAAAGGTGGCCAGTCATTCAGAGAGATTACAGAAGAACAGTGTGGTGTTATTAATCAAACCGAGAGCATTACATCACTCCCCAGCAGGGCACAGGGATATATCAGACAGAACAAGATGTTTTATACTTTTCAGATCCAAAATAAAGACTTTCATATTCTTCAAATACAGGGGCTTAGAGACGCTAAGATGCCAATTCCAAAGGCAGCACCACGTATATATTTTGAGAAGGCAATCCCATAATGCACTATGATGAGAACAGTGAATAAAAAAAACTAATACAGCAGACATACTGACTGTCGTAGCCAATATTTGTGTGTAATATCTAACTTGATACTTTAAAGTATTACACGGTAGCTTAGCAACATGCTAACAAAAGTTATATTTTATTTTAAGTTATTGCGAGTTATATTTTGATATTTGCTGTGCTAATATCAAATTATTCTGAATAATTTTAAGGAACAGATTACAAAAAACTGAAAATGTAAACAAAAGTGAAGTATTAAGGTGAATAGACTACTTTTATCACACTTCAGTTCATAAAAAGAAAAAAAATCACGGTTTTTAGAGTTTGACAGTTGACACCCTTAGTCCATGTTCACTTTCAGGAAAAAAGCAGCAAAAAAGCCATTTTTATTTTTTTTCACAATTTTACCTTTTGTGTTAAACCAAGGAAAGTCATCAGGGTAATGCCATGGAGGGTGACAGAATATGACCATTTTTATTTTATGGATTAAATATTTCTTTAAC
>JAZGTK010020943.1:0-10802 GCA_036877625.1 Ambastaia sidthimunki
ATCGAATATTATGTTCACAATCTATATTTACCACATATTCAGTGTATAGTTAGTGCACTAATAAAAATGTTTATCAACTTGTCAGGTTAATTCATCATGACTAGAGCAAGATTAATTTCTCAGATCAGGTTAACGTCTATTATACATGCAGCTCAATGTGGAAGCATCATTTTGCTGTCATTTCCTGCTCAAACACAACACTTCCAGTAAATAGATCTGTAAATAAGAGCCACACACATTGCATTCCCATTATTCCGCCTAAAATCCTTTTTGCTTTCCGTTTATTATTTCCTCTTTCTTTGATGACAACTGAGAAGCCTGTTTGCTCTGCTCTTTTTAAACGGTTGCCTCAGATTATGCATGTGTGACAGGCCCAACCATTCTACCTCAAAAATGTCAATTGCCTTTGACTGATTCTCGTTTGAGCTGTCTGCTCAGAACACAGCATTGATTTCTAATGAGAGAGCAGAATAAACGCTGTCATCTGAGGAGATACGTACGCTGATTATAAACATCTCCATACTAAAGCCAACAACGCCTCACAGATATCTGTCTGCTCCCTAATGAAAAATATAGAGCGGCAGATTTGTTACTTCATCGGGCTAATTTGGTGTGACAGACAGGGAGCAAGAAAGCAGGAGGGTGATACAGCAGTACGCAGAAGCCGCCAAAGGCCACACTGGCAGGACTGGCTCACCCCAGGTGCTTATGGGAGGTTCACAGGATGACTAGTGTTTGGATGAGCACTGATGCTGTGGCCAGAAGGGCTGGTAAGGCAGGAGACCGAAGAGAAAAAAAGGCCAATGATCGCTCAGATTTACGAGCCATAGCGAGGTCACTGCTAGGGGCTGTAACCCATGGCAACGTGACATAAACAGGGCAAAACATTTCATTTCATTAACTGCCACAGAGCACATGGATGCATTTAGAGGAACATAGAGAGAGCTGTATATGTAGTGCTGTACATATGATGGGATTTGTGGCAATGCTGTATAGGTTAATATGATTTAGATGTGTTTTTACATCTAGACTGTACAATGCAATATCTTGCCATAAGAATCTTAAAGGAATAGCTCACCCAACAATGAAAATTTGGTCATTATTTATTTACCCTCATGTCATATCAAACTTAGGTGCTGTTCTTTTTTTCATAAAAAGCAAAAGAAGAATTTTTGAAGTATCTTCATGGAGCTCTTTTGCATACAATGACAGCTTATGGTGACTGTCTGTCTTTAAAAAATCCATCTACATTCTTAATCTTTTAAAACAACAGCCTTCTATGAGACATTAACATGCCATTTAGAATTATCTAAACAAAGCTCTGGCAGATGGCAGAAGATTCAGTGAATACATCAAACTTAAATTTCAATCTATTCTTTACACAAAGCATCATATGAGTCATATACCCTTTAAAGAAACTATGAACTGTTATAGAAAAAATATATTTGTTGAGAAATGTATAATATGTGTTATTTGTGTTTCACAAAAAAAGGCAGCATACAGATTTGGAATGACATGACGGGAAGTAAACAATGGCAGATTTAATTTTTGTAACATTTACATAATGACACACCAGAAACTGTTTGCCAGTAATGTCTGGATATTACTAAGCGGCATCAACATTATAAACCAATGCTTTTTGCTCACAAAATAAATAAATAATTGTAGTCCCTAGATTTTATTGAATTAAATCTCTTTTTACACATGAATAGTTGTTAAACCTGACATACTTAAATGTACCAGACAGTTCAAGGCCTTAAAGTGGGCAACTTTTGAGAGAGAATAAATAAGCATTATTTGAAAAAAAAAATTCTCTTTCTTTCTCACTCTTGCACTCACAGTCTCTCACTTTCTTTTTCACAGTTTCAGGCGTCATCGTAGGTCATCGTCCATCCCAGGCCTGTTGTCTAATTAACAAGACAGAGCCACAATGATCCCTGGCTGAAAGGAAAACAAACACACATATCCCAAAAATAAAATCAGATCAAAAAATAAAAAAGTTTGTTGAAAGAAATGTTGACTTTGGCTTGATGGAGCCTTATCTGAGACTTTTAAAAAAAGGTTAAAAAGCCTTTAGATTTGAAGGTTGCATGTGTCTTGCTTTGAATAATGTATGATCTATTCAGCACATAACAGCTGGATGACACAGACACAACAGACAGAAGACACAGCACAGGAATGAAAAGTGTTTATTTGGGATGTGAGTTGAAATTGTTTAATCATAAGTTGCTGTAAAATCTTAGTCTGTAGGTTAGTCTGATCAGGTCTAAAAAAATACAGCAGACCAAAGGTCTGTGCCAACTTTGAAGCTAGAAATCGCTAGAAATGAGTTTCATTAAAAAAATTGTGGTCTCAGATTAGGGATTTTGGAAAGTTTGTATAATAACAGTATGTTGGCATTGCCAAGTCAACATAATTAATTTAGTCTACAGCAACTAGTTGCTCATACTCTCTCTCTAAACTTATTTTCCTCTTGGATCTATTCATTTTTTCTTCTCCATGTCATCTTCTAAAATATAAAGTTGCTCTTCTGTTTCCAGATGAATGAGGCATAACCAAATTAGCCAGTGTGGTGCTTGGTTGGGCATCATGGGAAGGGTGTGAGGCTATTTAAATAATGTCACGGCCTGCAGAGAAAAGGAGGAAGCAGACAAGCAGACTAATAACCAGATTTCAGCAACACAGCTCTCTCTCTCCCCTTACCCTCTCTGAAGAAAATTATTTATTGGACTAAAAATACCCATATCGCTGCCAAAAATACTTTCATCTCCGAGCACCAAGGATGCTGTAATTTATTAAGAGCTCCCTCACTGAATGAACCCCGAGCAAAAGCGAGCGAGAGCGGAGAAAACAAATAAATTACGAACTGAGCATTAATTAGGAAAAGGAACAGCTTAGCTGACAGTACCACAAAGCATGTCACATGTTCCCAGCATCTTTTGGAACAAGGAGTGAGCGGCTACAGTGCACACTCCTGCTGAACTTGGGGCGATGCTATTATGGATCGTGCAACAGCAGTTTTCTCCAGTGCCCGAGGAGCCCTTTACCAATGATGCTGCAAAAATGTCATCACACTGTTTTTGTCTGTGATAATATGGCCAATTATTGTGAACACAGACCGAGAAAGACAAAATAATACTGATCAAAGCATGCTTTTATATGGAGTCTGTCCAAGAGCCAAACATTTTTTAGAGCTGTGCTAAATTTCTAGGCCTAGAGTTAAGCATTAATACTTAATTATTTACAGGGAAATTTGTTTACGTCTCTAGAACATCACTGATGTTGTTTGTTTGTCCTCAAACACACAGGCGGTGCTTTACTGAGAGAAATTGTAATGAAATGCAAACTGAAGCATAAATAACGTAAATGGCTGTTAAATGGGTGTCAAATGCTCGATTAATTTAATTAACACTTAAAAGCATTTTGATCTGTTTTTACATCTTAATGAGCAACTTGCTACAGAAACTCTTTCTTTACTAAATTTCTAGAGTATATTATTTGGAATGTAAAAGACAATTAATTTTTATAAGAATATTGAGGCCTCTCTCAGTAAAGTTCTAATGTACAAATGTGGTACTTAAAAAAGCTTATGTTTTATTAGAACTGTTAAGAAAGCTTTGTTTCAGTTTTAAATTATTAAGTATACTTGTATTTTGTTCATTACTGTACATCTGCAAGTCAGATATTAGTTTTAAATATCATATTTCTCTAGAACCTGCATTGTGCTTTTGAGAGATAAAGGCTTTTTCATGCACTTCTATCTTGAAAGAACAAAGCATGTGGATTTGGGCAGAGAAACAGAAGCAACAGGCCCCTCACTGGTGCTCAGCCGGCAGCATCATTGAACAGTATACAGTAAACCCCAGATTCATCAACAACAGTAGATGAAGATTCTGGGCTGTTGCCATTATAAGCAGAGTTTTAAGACACTGTCATATAAGGAGAGAGAGAGTATTATGGATAGACAAATCTAATTTAACACGCTGAGCTGTTGTAAGACGAGTCTGATTGTAATAAAAAAGAGTCAATTACACCTATGCTACAGAAAGCATGAGAACACAAATACACCACCTCAAAACAAATGGAAGATTATATAAATTGATGTGGCTAGTTTTATTGGTTCCAAAAATGCATAATTTTGAAAAGGCAAAATTCTGGAAACAATGTTAATGGAATGTTTGCAAATGTCTCTGTCTTGTTGATAAATGATCATCTTTTCAGGGTTTGTGATCTCAACGGTTAAACAATGTTTCTAGACCATTTGACTGAAGTTGCAATTATGATTTGATTTTAATTGCAGGAAAACATTTTATACATAAAATAGTGCATTTTGTTTCTAATCATCTATTACATTCTCCATTTCCCAGAATTACTTATAACTGGTTAAATTAGCAACTTCATTTTACCACTAGTTAAAAAGAGTTAACATATGATCTAATTCATTGTCCAATTCCTTATCAGTTTTGATAAAGATTAGTGATTATTAATGGACCACTTGTAATATAGTTGTGCTGTTCAAATACAACCAAGCCTTTAAAAAAGACATGCTTAGGAAAACCTGCACTCACACATGATTCATATTTAGCCTTGGCACGTTATGTATTGAGGCTACCTTGAGTCAGGCAAAATCTTAAAGCTGTTTTCTGCAGTCTAAGATGTACAGTGTTCAACTTTCATTTCTCTAGAAACAAAGCAAGTGCTATAAAAAGTGTAAATTATTAAAGGAAAACTAAACCCCCACAGAAAACAGTGTTGAGTTACTGTTTTTTGTTTTCTTTTGAACCAGAACTGTGATATTTTTCAACATAATTAGAGGGGAAGGTGGGGGTGTTTCACATGCAGAGCACCATTGTCAAATAATTGTAATTGGACTATTTTTAACCCACCATTTTCAGTCTGTACAGCTCTCTGAATGTTTATTGGGTATTTATGTTAACGAAGGCCCAGGTTTAACATCAGCTATCAATGTTTATCAGCATCATCACTTCCAAATCATTACCAGACCCAGATATACAAGGGCATTCTCAACAGCAACACAAGCAGCTATATTAATGACATAGCTGTTTTTCTAGCTCGGTATAAAGAAGAATATTAAATTTGACCATTTTTTATCAAGCCAACCATTCACTAATCTTTGGTCACTGAGGCAGACTATATGAGATACACTTTGCTTCAGTGAACATACAGAAAATTCTCTTGTAGTCAGTTGAACACCACCATACACTCAATTATTATGCACAAAGAAACATTTCTGTGTATACAGATTGTTGTGCAAAACCTGCTTTTTAAAATAGAAAAGTCTGTGGTAAACTTCATTCTTTGGTATTATATACATTTAAACAAGCCTTTTTTGTCAATTGGACTTTGTTTAAATCATGCAGGTTCTTAGTGAGATGTTTTATAAATGTGAATACTTAAAAGGCCCCATATAAAAAAGAAATTTGCTAAATCTATTGCTGAACCATATGATTTATTGTATATAAATACAGCACTGCAATAGTATCTATTCAAAAATATGTCCGTTTTATTTGCTGTATTAAAATGCTGCGGACTATGTACAGATTCCATTTGCACCCTGTCCATGAAAGCATTCATCTTTAAAGCACACATATCTGAAAAGTATTGAAGAATAACCAAAATCTTTAAATATGATCAACAAAAGCAACAAAACAATATAATACCTTAGAGCCATATGCTCTTGAATCGCTCTTGCAGTACTTTGATGTCAAACACTGATTGGTCTAGAGCTGTATCCGATTTTGCTTACTTTGACCATACATACTGAATTAGATGAAGTACTTAGTTCTGCTGTTAAAATTTGATGCCTCCTCATTTTCTCACTCCTCCATCCTCCAGCCCATAACCTTGAAACGGATTGAAGCCGGCCATCTTAAAGAACATCTAAATTGCACCTTGTACTTGCACCTTCAGGAGGAAAGGAACAAGGAGTAAAGGTGCTTCCTCAGGGGGCATAACTGAGCAAAGCCACCAACATCGTGAAGGACCCAACTCACACAGTCTTTTATAGTTTCTGCCATCAGGCACACGGTCCCAGAGCATCCAAGTCCACTCTGACTGCCAGACTGCTCAACAGCTTCCTTCCCCAGGCTCTGAGAGTACTTAACTCTGCTCTTCCCTGAACCCCCACTCAAACCTCTACCTTCTGAACCTGAAACATTTCAAATTTGTTTACCTTTTGTATGTGGAAATACTTGAAATACTGTGCAATACTCTTAATTTTATATGCAATAGTGTGTATACAATACACTCCTGGACACTCTTAACGTAAAGCACTGGACACCTAAACAAGCATTGAACACTTAAACTTCTTTTCTACCACACAAGCAAGCAAAGAAAATGTTTACAATCAAGTGGCATTACACATTGTAACTTCCTTGTCCGTTGCACAAACTTGCGGTTAAACAAACTAAGCAAAAAAAAACTGTGTTTTTTCTGCACTGTCTCAGTATGTATATTTTTTGTATTATGGCAGGTAATTATACTTTCATTAATAGTTGATAGTTGTTTTGCCTATAGCTTAGGCTGTTATACTCTTTTAGTTTTTAAAATATTTATATAATATTTGTATACTTAGATTAGTTTAATGTGTAAGATGGTGGTCCTGTGACACACAACATTTCATGTACACATTTCATAGTATGTCTCAGCATACAGTAAATGACAGGAATGCTGACTTTGAACTTAAAAACCATGGTTAATTTTCATAAGGGGAAACTGGGCGAAGTAAGCACCAACTTGATTGACTTGCAATGTTTGGGATTGTGTGCCAAGGGTTGTGGGTGATTTGATGTATGAAGGAAGCAAACCAAAGGCTTCCTTCCAAGCATTCTTTAAATAAAGATGTCTTTTGACATAACTTGATGAGGTGGCAGTCAAGATATGCAGCCTGATTAGGTTGCAGCCTTTTGTTAGAGAAGCACCCATAGGGGAATCCTATGCGGAAGTATTTTGGTCCCAGCCACCCGTCCTTGTATCCTTTCCTTGCATCCTAAGGGGGTGAAGCTAAAATCAAGGTAAAGAAAAAAGGAAAGGAATCAGGGATGCACAAAGAAGAAAAGCACCCATAATATCCATTGGTGCAGTATACATTCCAGACAAACTATTCCAATATGTTTTAATTCACTGTCACATGACCCATATGTTCATTTACCTTTAATGTACTATTAACTAACATAAAAATTAATTTACTTGGGCATTGTTAAACGCGTTTCTTACAATTTAATTTAAGAATTTTTTTTTTAATATCACATACACTTATGCCTACGTATTCACCATGTAGAAATGTTTTAGGTTTATGATATACTTGTACTTTATTTAATAAATTAGGCCTACCTACTATCACATGCTGTTTCTATTATGGCAACCTAAAAATATTAAACAGGATCCAAAAAAAAATCCAAAAACAGGATAAAAGCCTTCCAGAATAAAAAGGTACTTATTATTTTCCAACAACACTAAGGAATACGTGACAGAATCTCTCTTTTTTTCTTCTCTGTTTCTTTGAAAGCCATGATGACTTTGTGTGCAATGGTAAAAGGTTGCCTTTAAGGTAATGCAACATGATCATTAGTAAAATGTTATGGAGTAATGATTTAAAACACTGTTGGCAAAGATGGAAAATCCATTCATTCATTGTCTATGGTGCTTAGGGAGTACTGCAGCTGGAGCCCACCCAGTTATATCAGGCGAGGCAGGGATAGGTAATTTTATAAATACACTTACTAAATAGTTAAACTATTCATTCCATTCCAGGGGCCTCTGGTACTGTGTTCCACTATTACCCCGACGCCCCTGGTGGAGACAGCAGTGTACAACAACAAAAGTGCCCTGTAAAAGTATACTGTCTGATCTAGGTCTCCACCTAGTGACTGCAGTTTGTTATTGTGTGTTAGTATGCACTCCTTAAATAGATACTGAACATCTCCTACTATACATGCAGTTCGGTCAAATATACTGTTCAAAACAGAGGGGTAAATGTCTGTTATTTAATTCCATGATTCACTGTATTTACAGTAAGTACCCTGTAAGTAAGTACTCACACTCTTCTGTGTGTCAATTAACATAGAAGCATGCCAGTAATTTGACCCCTTGCCGTCTTGCAGTGACACAGGAGGAAACCTAATGACTAACTAATGTCTCCTGGCAACAGCTAACTCTAGTGATGACACCAGCAGCTTCCATCAACCCCAGACACCCGAACGTAGAAGAGAGACGCATCTTTTATAAAATACATTCGTATTCATTAGTTAACTGTTTGTTGTAAAAAATTAATAATGGAGGGGGAATCTATTGCTTATCGCGTACGATTGCTGAGCACCCCCAGTGTGAGTTCGGAGGAAGTGAGCAGGTGGCTCTGTAGAAATATGAATCTTCCCTGTGAGAGAGGTCCAGAGGGAAGGTATGACTTTGACAGCATGGTTAAGAAAAACAGACGTGCATTCTCCAAATTTAACCCTCATGCCCAGCCTCCGGATGAAAACGCACCTCTGGCGCCGCTGCGCGTTGATGTGCCGTTAATAGATCCATGCTCTGGTCAACTGAGTGCCGGGGCACAGGCGCATTTGCAATCGAGGATCCGAACCCCGTTCATCGATAGAGCTTACACTGCGTCCGATCTGTGGGTTCCGTCTGGGGCAAGAGACAGGCCTCAGACCCCTCCAACCAGACCTTCAGCTCTGCTGTATGACAGGTCTGATCACAACAGGTGGAATTCTAGGATAAAACTAGAGGCGGCATCAAGGGCCAAACTTGGTAAAAAGGCGATTTTTTTTATGTATTTGCGATAAAAGCCTAGTCTTAGCCTAACTAAGACCAACTGCAACAGTGTGAGCACGAAAACAAAGGGCAATTTTACAGAAATACAATCAGATTTTCATTCACTTATTCTGTCTGCTTTGTTGCATCAGGATGGACAAGCGCGCAGAGAATTAACTCCCCCTTTCTGGGCAGCAGTGAAATAAATGGGGTCTGTTAATGAATAGACACACTCAATGATTCAATTCATTCTTTTCCCTTGGATGTTGTTTGTATCTTTATTACTTTTACAGTTATAAACATTAATTATTCTTATTAAATGTGAAACTTGTATGGACCCCTCAAAACTTGCATGGACCTATTAGATATATTTGTTTGTTTGTTTGTTTGTTTTTTCTTGTGTAACACTAGGATATTTATATTATTTTTTCCTATATGTCAATTTACTCTTCCGTTATAGGATGCACATCTTCCCTCTCTACCTAACAGTGTTGAAAAGGCAGCTCAACAATACATCTACACTTCTACAGCCCAAAGGTCTGATCAGTTTTTCTGAAAGGTTTCAGAACAGCAGACCTACTGCTGTGTATTTACCCTGCAGTGTATTTACTCTGTCAGCCTACCCATTTTCTACAGTACACTTGCACTGGGCCAATGATAAATAAGGGAGAAAGTGATACATACTGATTTTCTTATTGTTTGTGTTACACATTTTGTTATAAAGTTTTAGGAAACTTTGTGATTCAGACTGGTCAATCACAGCATTTCATGGTCAAATATTTTTGGTCATATATTTTCATGGTCATAATGACCACTACAGTATAACCGTCACTTCTCCAGCCATCCGGTTTCCTGTGTAGCTGTTACTGTTTCGCGTAACATTCCGGTTTCTCATAATATAAATGAATCACAAATCAATATTTTGTTTGTTTGATAAGTAGTCATATATTAGGCATAGTAATGTACAGTCAGCTAGCCATTATTACAAAATAAACCCCTTAAGATTGATATGAGGCCACTCTGCATCACATGTGTTTGGGTTTGTGATAATAACCACAAATAACCTCTGATAAATGTGACTGTGAGGAGATTTTCTGTACAGAGGTTATGAGGATGTGGACTGGGACTCTAAGTTACCCCCTCGTCACAAACCACCCACAACTACTCTGGAGAAAATGGCTGACCCTGTGAGTCAACATTCTGTGCTGAAGAGATACTGCAGCAGACCGGAGCTGTGGCAGCAGGTGTGTCTGCTGTACTGACTGTATGAGTTTAGGTTCTGCTTTAATCACTACACATTAACAGAGATTTGCTTGCTTGCAGGCCGCTGGATCCCCGTGGAGCAGACATCAAATGCGTGCAACATTTAATGCTAGAAAACCCATAAGCTTGTAAGTGAGTGTTTAAATCTATCATACATTTATTTATACAAATAAAACACATATGACAGTCATATTCTTTTAAGTTATTATTGTAAATATTTGTTATGCAGCTACACAGTGCCACAGAAGCCATTTTTGGCTTCTCACAGAACCATCCAGTCAAAGGTTCTTGAGAGCAATTTTTTTCCTACCTTTTTAATACAAAGAACCATTTCAAGTTCAAGTTTATTTATAAAGCGCTTTTCACAATGGTGCATTGTTGCAAAGCAGCTGTACAAAAGACAAAAATATCCAAGGATATCCAAGGACACTAAAACTTGAAAAATAAAATAAATCTAGGAAAGCACACACACAAACATAATGTATACACAAACACATACACAAATACATAATTGCAATATTATTTCTAATATTACAGTGATTCCTAAGTGGGGTGTGTAACCTAGTGTCAGCAGACTCCCTTTAAGCAAGCCAACAAGGGCGACAGTGGCAAGGAACCCAAACTCCAGTAATAAGTTACTGGAGAAAAAAAACCTTGTGAGAACCTGGCTAGGCAGGGAGGGCCAGTTCTCCTCTGGCAAGTTAAAGCTGCAGTCTGTAACCATGACGATGATTGGTAAATGAAAAGCTAAATGATTTAATGAT
>JAZGTK010020944.1:0-10802 GCA_036877625.1 Ambastaia sidthimunki
CCGTAGAAATTACCAGGTTTGTCCCCCATTTTGTGTGCAATTGATCATTATGATTTAAGTCTTTGTACTCCATTTGCTATTCATAAGCACAGCTAATAAGATTTATAATAAGCCCCGCCCACTTTCCACATCATTCCTGTGTCCTTAATTACATACATTCCGAACTCCAAAGCACTAATTCTGTTTCACACACACCACTTGCAAACTGAAGTCACTTCAGTTTAGAAAAGCAGTGTTAATGTGACGTGTAAATGTTTCTCCAGCATATCTTCTGTGAGGAGTGCATCGCTCAGTGGTTCAACCAGGAGAAAACCTGCCCTCTCTGCCGCACGATCATTACAGACAAGGTGCACAAGTGGAAGGACGGCGCTACATCAGCTTACTTACAGATCTACTGAACACGCTGCTGACCAATAGGAAGACGGTGTTGAGACAGTCGTGTTAATAGCAGAGCTACAGCATGTGGGGGAGGTTGAACTCAGATGTGTCTAGATTATGGGATGGCTGTGAGCACTTGATAAAGGGCAGAAATTATTGGGTTATTATTGAGTTTGGGAGATGGTATTTGTACAGGTAAATCTTGTCAAAAAGACAAGCGTATTCACCAGCTCTTTGTATTATTATTATAATTATTATTATTATTATGTGTAATTCCTTTATTTTAGCCCTTATAATTTATATAATAGTGTTCCTGACAGCTCTGGTTTTACTAATAATTGTTTGTCATTTGGACATCAGTGGAAAGAAACAAATCTTCTAATATGGGGACGAATGGATTTCATGGTATTGTATTTGTAAAAAAAAAACACGTACAAAGACTATATCAGAAATAGGGCTTTTGCTCCCTAAATGTATTTTTGAATTTTATATATCTTTGTTTTTCATAAATGTTGGATCTTTTTTCTGTTAACTAATGTGCTACTTTGTAACAAAAAAAACATTTATATTAACATTTATGAATCTATAAGGAGGTTGGAAAAACGCTGAAAGCATTTATAAACTTTGTTCTATTTTAAGTATTCTGGGTTATGTAAACCGGATGTAAACAGCATATTTAAGTTTATTCATAATTACATGAAACACTTCTGAGGGATGTAGCATTAGAATTTGGTGTGTGAATTTAGTATCAATGTTTCTGTCACTTTTGCATCAACAAAATGTTACTGTACATGCTCAATGCATTCATAATTCAAGCCTACAACAGATGGTATATAATGGTATTTTTCTAATTATCCTGCATTTACATATTTGTAATAAACCAAAGACTTTAAGATGTATCTTTTTTTACAATGATACAGTAAACAGTTACAGTTCTATTTTTATTGCACAAGAATGTTTCCTATTAAGAGAATTGACCAAATAAATAGTTTAAACAGATTCAATGTGTCCAGTAAATGAAATAGCATTTTTGCTTGTCAATGCTGTAATTCAACTTTATTGACCCAGACTTTTAAAATAAATAAGCAATCACAAAACACCAGCTTCATTCATTACAAACAATTCCAATGAAATCAATATTCAATTTTTAAATCAAGGGTGCCACTATTAATAACAGCACTCCAAACACGTTATGTAATGTATCTTGCATTTTGGTTTATACAATTCTTTTAGTCCCTGACAGAATTGGTTCCACACTTTTCTAAACAAATCCGAATCAACTTATCTTGAGTTTCTGAGATCAAGTTCACATCTATTAATTAAACTTACCACATTGCATTTGTAAGTAATGTACTTTAATGTCAGTTCCTAGATTGTAAAAATCTGATCAGTAACATTTAGCACCAAGTTATGTCTCAGTATTCCAACATGACTGCGGGTTACAGTGGAAGATGGTAACTGTTTTAAACCCAGGCTATTAGTATTGTGATTATACTAATAGCAAACCCACGATCACTATTCAGCTCACCAGACTATCAAACAGTTACACATGAAAATGTCTCATCATTTTGGCAAAGCCGTTTATGCCAAATTATGGACATCGGTGTCTTAGCGAGTGTTGCATAGTTTAAGTAAACTGTCAATATTTATGTATGCAAATGCAAAATTTGATGCTTCCAAACTCTAAGTAGCAGTTAAAAAGCAGTTTAAAGGCATCGTAATTGAATCATGCTTCTGGTCTTGCACAGATTTCAAAACCAAGTGCTTTCAGATATAAAGGCATTAGAGGCTCTTAACTACCACTGCACAGCAGGCTGTTGTTTATCTGTAAGCGCTGTACAGTAGTTGACAGTATACAAGCAATTCAATGCAATTATTAGCTTGATGAAAACTGCGGCAAAGTCCAAACATTTCAATCACAGCAATAGCCTCTTAATGTCCAACCACAGTTACACAAGGCTACACAATGGAAATAAGAGGAAACAAGTTAATATCACAGTCAATTGAATTACAATGTTTTAACGGAAGAAGACACTTAACATTCCCATGGGAAAAAAGTGTGGTCTCTACAAGTATGTGTCATCCAGAATGTGTTAAGATGTGGTTACAGTGATACGATCTTCAGCCTTACACGCAGACTGTTCATTTATAACAATAACAAATACTGTTTGCACACAGGGATGTTTGTGAACAAAATACTTCCACTCATGATGACTCTGTTTTCTTCTAAACAGCCGTTTTTTTTTCACATAAAGTACATTTTTTAAACAGCATCCAGATTTTGTATTGTACAGTTCAAGGAGTTACAATAATACAAATAAAAGCACCAACAATCATGAATTATGTCTATGCACAGCACTGGAATACAGATTTTTAAGCATATAATACTCTGTTAAACATTTATCATTCTGGAATTTCTAGAAAAAAAAATTTCTTATGCCTCAGCCGTCTAACACACAGTGGGATCCAAAAGTCCACAAGTTAAACTGCTTCTGTTTTGCATAATTCAATTAGATTACAAATTATATGACGTGTTTTAACTGTATTACATCTCCCCATGACAGCATGCACTCAAGTAGATTTGAGAGTGTTTTAATGGACATCTTTTGTGCTTCAATGCAAGCATAGAAAAATCTGGACATGTTCAATGTTTCAAATTTGCTTGTTTGATTGTTTATCAGACCTAGTAAAAATGTAGAATTGTACGTTTTTCAATATCGCCTAAAACCCAACCTGATCATATTTAATCACGATTTACTAGAACAATAAACATTCTGTTTGTTTTCATCATCTAATGTAGGTCTATGATAGTGTGTGATAAGGTGTGTGATAGGTCTATGATACTGTCTTAAATTTAAGACATTCCTAAAATACCAAAAGGTTTCAATATTCTAGAGACAAGTAGATTGTTTTGACTCTGCTGCACTAGCAAATTATACACTGAATAAAAGTCAATAATAAAATAAAGGACACAAACATGTATTTGTGTTTGTATAAATACGAAATAATCTGGCTTAATTCCAAACAGCATTCTTAAATATAAAGATAAATAAATTTGCATAGTTTACAAAAGTAGACAAAACTATACAGCACTTGAAAATAGATCTAAAACACATAATCAGAAAAAACAAATACTGATAAAAGGAAGAGTTAAGATAATGATATCGTTCATTCTGTTTTAGAACTAGCATATGGTTGTCCAGCCTATAGTCCAGTAAAACTGTCAATGGAGTGACTGTAAAGCTGGCAACAGTAATTATGGATGTAGCTTAGAACTAATGGTTTTGTGTATTTAGTAAGTATCTAAATGTAGTATCTGAAAATGTGTATTTTACAAAGTTGGCTTGGAAAACAGTTTCTAACTGCCCAAAAGAAAGTGATTGGATGCCCAGAATGAAGCTCTCCAAATTTTCTTATTTGACCTTTATAATGTAAGAACTGTCAAACCAAGAAAAAGGTGGTTTGACATCATCAATAAGAACCTGAAGAACTTCAAGAACATTTCAGGAACTTCAAGAACCACTCTGAATCTCACAAAAATAAATAAATAAAGCAAGATATTAAATAAATCATTAAATAGATAAATATGAACAACTTACATTTTCTAGTTTTCCTCATACGTAGGTTTGGCTAACACACCTGTAAATCTAGTGCCCATCTCTGATTTTTGGGGTCCAAAATATTAACATTATGAAATATTAATGCATTAAGAATCACATCAACACTATACAAAACAAGCAGATTCTATTGGGTCTTTTCTAAACACTTTTAAACTAGTTTAAAACTTTAAAACAAACTCCAGTGTCTCTTCTAAAGAGGTTTCACTGCATGCTTAACTTTAATCTGCACAAACTACCTGCAAGCATATAAACTAATGACTTTAAACAAGTCTAAACAAACTTCAAATACAGACCAGATGATATTATGTGCTCTCTCTTACTTTTGCATGAATGTTGCATATAAACGATGGTGGAATTCATGCCCAAGGTCATTTTAAGTCAAAGATAATCTCTTTAACAGCATAAAGCATTTGGACCAGCTCTCTATGGTGTAAGTGGTCATTGGCTTAGTTCTGGACAAGCTGTCCATGCTTGTATACGCATAGTGTTCAAGTGACAGAAACTGGGTGCAGAAAGGCCTTCTGGGTAATTTGATAAATTCCTATAGTGCAAAACTCAAAACGAGACTAAACAAAGTTGTTCGTCATAGATTCATCCTCAGATGCTCAGGTCTCTTAGTGAGCACAGGGTAGGACTGTTTCATGAAGGGCCCCATAGTGGATCCCAAAGGCTTCTTGATGGGAAGAGGGGCGGAAATGCTTCCGCTAATGTCCATCTGCTCCACACCGGACACCTCCATGGGCGCATCAGTGGGTGGCAGGAGAAAGGAGCGAGAGGTGGCTGGGGTGACTTCTGGGAAGGGTGGACCTCGAGACCAACCATCCTCCCCTGTAACCTTCACAGGGCTGAGAAGAACAAGTATGGGATCATAGATTTTGGATTTCCTTTCAAAACAGTCTCCTTAACCTACCCTGGTTCACAACAATAAGTTTATAATAATAAGTTATAATTTGAGCGGCCAGGTCGCATTTCACAGGAAGTCTCAGTTTGACTTCAACATACGTAGATTTTTAAGTATGTAAAGTAACCTGCAATATTATGTTTCAAACAGAGATGGCGATAGAGAGTCAAACGTTAGAGGCAAAAGTACAGCTTTAATCAAAGTGGTATTATAGTGGTGATGATGTGCACATTCCCTAAATTCGGACAGCAAACGATGCCTTGAATCCATGTCAATCCAATGAATGTTCTTCCAATTACATACAAATCTACAAAACTGTTTGGACATTCCCAAACGGTACAAACAGAGTGAACCTCGGTGGAATGAGAAAAACATGTTACCTCACTGGTGTTCTGGGGCTTCCTGGAAGCTTGCGAGGTGAACGGGATTTTGGCTCGAAACTGAACTTCTCCTTCATGTTTTCAAGCACAGATGGAGCTATGTACGTAAAACCCTGAGGAGAGACGACATCCGAGAAGAGGTTTATATGAAAAAAACTGATTAGAGAGACAAATAAAGGAAAAAGGAAAAAACACATGAGTGTGGAGGATGTGTAATTATGATGAAGCAAAAAAAGGACTTTGTCACGCCACGAGCTGGAAACAACAGCTCATAACAATAATAATAAAGACCAGATGAGGGACATTTATCTCTTTCTCGTAAGTTTGTCTACAAAAACGAACTAATTTACCACACATTTAATGCTGACACGTATTCACAAACAAACACATTTAGGACAGAGGTCTGAGATGAAGAAATTTATAGTGACCTACTGCTCTACACAGCTTGCTGAGATCAGACAAAACAGACAATCAGACAGACAAATAAGATCAGACTGGACATATAAATTTGGCTTCTGCTGAATTTGTTATTGTGTCACATGCAATAAGGCTTTCGTGCTAAATAACATCACTGTTTGTTAGAAGAACGCATTCTTATGTTTTTGACAACCTGTGCTTGCTTCATGTAATAAACTGGTAGAGCACGGCACTTGCAACACAGAGTTCAAGGGTTCGATTCCAAATAAAACACACATGCTAATCAAACGTCTGTTTTAAAATTAGAGCTATAGTGTTATTGTCAAAATATTTCCCATATACATTTAACCCAACAATAGAGAAACTGACCAGGAAGACTTGGTTGGCACTTTCGCTGAGTGTGGAGTCATCAGGGCTGTCCACCGGAGTCTGACTGGTGAACTTTGAATCAAACTGGCTAACATCATCTGCTGATTGCTGCAGAAACACACATCTGTGAGGAGTTATTGCTGTATACAGAGATGTAAGACGCAATAAGAGAAAGCTGGAGGCAACACAAGCAGATCATGGAGACAGAAAACATTAGCTTGTACCAAGAAAGGCTTGAAGGGAGGTTCGACTTTACATGCCAGCAGATCATCCCAGTTTATATGTCTGAAGAAGGAGTGGGCCTGAAAAAAATCATATAATGTGTGTATGTATATATATATGTGTGTGTGTGTGTATATATACACAAATGGACACACACACACACACACACACACATATATATACATATATACAAAAAAGATCATATATAGGCTTACTCAGCATTAAGGTAGAACGGTTGTGCTTTAACACAGAAACAATAATACACTTCACCATTCATTGCAACTTTTGCTTATAAAACAGAGTTATTGGCATCAGGAGGGCAGATACCTGAACTTCCAAAGCATCTCCACGGCCTGCTCCCAACCTCTGTGATGAGTTTCTCCTCAGCAGCTGGGTGAGAAACACACGGCCAAGGGTCACCAAACAACTGCATTCCACAACAGAGATAACCCTGACTGACCCAAGATGCCCTCTACCTTTTTCAGAAGGTCTCGTGCTTCTTGAGTGAGGTACGGTGGAAGGTTAAGTTTGCACTTTAGGATCTTATCGATGGTCTTTTTACGATTCTCAGCTGTGAAAGGCGGCTGCAGGGGGAGGCAAGTTGAGAGGTTTAATGTGCAGTCTGTGTAAATACTGTTGACCTGTGCATAACCTGACTGACATAAGCTGAAGATTTTCCTCTTTTAAATCAGTAAATGCTACATTTACTGTTGCAACAAGAATTGGGAATGATCACAAAGAAAACAGGAAGTATATGCATCTAGTACAATCTGTTCTAAAACAAAAAAATGTTGTCAGTGTGTTAATGAGGTAAATATTAACTATTGATCTTGCTCTATAGATCATTTCACCAGAAACAGTTTGAGTTTTCACACTTAATCCTGTTTAAAAGTCTACGTGTCTCAAGTCTCTTTCAGTCATAGTGAATCTTTATAAACACAATAACAGTTTGCTGCAATTTTTTTAAAAGCCTCAGGGAATCTTCTAACATAACATCCAATAAAAAAGTTGTGACTGTTTTATAATGCTGCTTTAAATGGCTTTTGAAAACAATACAGTATAGCTCACAAGGTTCTGGAGCACAGCAGGTGTGTGAGAAAGACTTCACAAAAAATATTCTACTGACAAGACACAAAAACATAAAAACTGAAGGCACAAACACACAAACCTCACATTTTCTTACTCTTTCTTAGCATATATTAAATGTACCAGCATAAGCTACGCATACATATTGAGCTCTTATTGAATTTAAAGCTTGCTGAATGAATGCTGCTATCTTTTGTGAAACATTAATGTGGACTGAAGCCAACAGTGAGCAGGGGAGAGAAAGCACTCACAGCTCCAGTCAACATATCATACATCAGGGCCCCCAGACTCCACCAATCCACCGCTCTGTTGTGGCCGCTTCTCATGAGGATTTCTGGAGCCCTGAAAGAGCGAGAGAACAAGAGAGACAAAGACCGAGAAAATGAATGAGCGTGAGAGAGAAAAGCCCAGCACACAGGCCATTTTTTCTGGTGCTGTCTATTTTACTTTGACCTCACTGACACGAGAGGCCTCAAATAAGCCCTCACTGGACATGACTGATAGAGGCTTTGACCTCTCTGAACTCAGTGGATGGAATTTTAAAGGGGCCGTCTCATCACACACGAAGCTTAACAGAGTATGTACTTTAACCTTCACGTGCAAAACTTGCTCTCTAGTCCACCCAGCCTGTTTATTGAAACTAAAGAAAACTGGGGCCTTCATAAATCTTCAGTATTTTTACATCACAAGCACACGAGTGCCACACGATTGCCCATATTTACACATTAATGCCTCTTTGGTAAGTGATTGTAAGGGGGTAAAAGTGCTACATAAAACCTAAAATATGACCAACTTTAACATACAAGATTAAAAGAACCCAAGTCTGTTAGTACATACATGTATTCTATGGTTCCACAGAAGGTGTGTGTCACTGTGCCATCATGGATTGACTTCTTGCAGAGTCCAAAGTCTGTCAACTTCACATGACCTGAGATGAGAAGTCATGAACACATTTAAAACAATCTGTACAACTGTAGGGCAAGTATGAGGTGATACAGAGGTGAACGTATGTGCTTAAAGTTTTATTACCATTGTTACTAAGCATAATGTTTTCTGGTTTCAGATCTCTGTAGATGATGCCTTTCTGATGAAGGTGACCAAGAGCCATGGAAATCTCTGCCAGGTAAAAACTGAGGAAAAAAAATTCCTTGTTATGATTATTTATGTTTAGTTGCGGTTGTAGGTTTAGTGAGCTGATGATGTCACAGCCCCGACTCCTATTGGCTCAACAGTGACAATAAAATTTTGGCTCATACAATAAAATTTTATTATTTTGTTATATATAGGTTAAGATTTGCATTTCAAACCTAACCCTATAATCTTGACCCAATAAACCTAAACCTAAAATCTTGACCCAATAAACCTAAACCTATAATCATGATCCAATAAACCTAAAATCATGATCCAATAAACCTAAAATCATGAACCAATAAACCTAAATCTAGAATTATGATCCAATTAACCTAAACCTAAAATCATGATCCAATAAACCTAAAATCATGAACCAATAAACCTAAAATCTTGATCCAATAAACCTAAACCTAAAATCATGATCCAATAAACCTAAAATCTTGACCCAATAAACCTAAACTCAACCCTAAAATCTTAATACAATATATAATATTCAATCTATTAGACGTGTCCTATAAGCCAGAACAGCTTTATGGGCAACTGTGCAGTTTATATTATATATTTTAACCCAGTGAGCTTTGCACACTCAGGTGTAAATAACACAAGGGATCAGAAACCCTCCCTCATTAAATCAATGTTTACACACAACAGAGGTGAGAGATCACAGACACCAGAAGAGTCTGTAACCTGATGAGCATTCAGACTGACAGACTCACCAGGCTGTGTCCTCCATGAAAATGCCCTCCCTCTCCAGCTGCATGAACAGCTCTCCACCTGTCGGACAAACACCAGATGATCACATGACCTTCATAACATTCAGTCACAGGAATATCACATCTGTTAACCAGTTAGCTTACCGCTAAGATACTCAAGAATGAGGTAAAGTTTGCCTCCCGTCTGGAAGGCGTATATGAGGTCTACGATGAAGGGATGTTTCACTTCCTCCAGGATGCTCCTCTCTGCTTTAGTATGGGCCGTGTCCTTCGCGTTGCGTACGATCGTGGCCTGAAGAAACAGCGAGAGCTCAGGAGGACAGTGTTTTAAACACTTTAACATGCATGAGCAGACAGTAGCGCTCTCAATGCTACTAGTGGTTGCACATCTGTGTGATGTTCCTCTCTGGACATAATGAAACATGTTCATGCTGGAGGACCATGAAACCCCCAACCACAGCTGTGGATCAGTGTGGATTTATGTTGTTGTGTGTTGTTGCCCGAAGCTTTCGTAAATGTTTTAGTGCAATAAATAAAAGCGTGCAAAGCTAATTTAGGAATCCAAGGCATTTTAAACATGAAAACAATCTGGCATCAATCTTAAAATTTGGCCTCACATACAGTTGTTTGTTTTCTGACCTAGTGTGGCTTAAAGATCATAATATTTAGCTATATCAGAGATCATAATATTTAAAAATAATCAAAAATCAGTTATTGATCACATGCATAACAGTACGTGTTACACATATCAACGTTCAAAACAATCTCCTTACCTTATCTTGATTCACAATGGTAACCTGATAACACTGATATATAATTTGAGCAGTTGGATCTGATTTCCTGAGAAATGTCAATATATATATACACACACTAGTGATTCCAATCAATGCAGTTCAACAACAAAACTACTAATTTACTTCATTAGCAGCTGCAAGAAAAGAAAAACACAATTTGCACGCAACTATTGGGGAAACATAAGAATCCTGAGAGAAATATTTACAGCCCTGTAACAAACTGAAAACTAAACTAAACCAGCACAACCCAGACATGACTGATTATACAGAGAACATTACAGAGAACAGGAGATAAGGGGACTTTAGACAGATGTATTACGAGAGATTCTGAGAAATATGCGAGGTCATACCTTTTTCAAGACCTTCATAGCAAATATCTTTCCAGAAGTTGTCCCAGTAATCTTGCGTACTTGAAAAACCTGTTTTTAAACCAAAAAACTGTTAAGTCAAAATCTGAATATAAACAGCTATAATATATACAATCTGAATATATACAGTCTATAATGAATAAATAAGTATGGGTTTGTTGTACAACAAATAAACTACTATATATTTAATTATATACTATATATATATATATGTAAACATCAATATTTTCTACCAAAAGTGTTATTTTCTGTAATTGTATAGTTTATTTCCGTGTACTATACAATTTCTAGCTATTTCTATAAAGCTTAACATTTCATTAAAATATTTAAAGAACTTTCTCAAACCTTTTTTTGACTACATATAGCATTTCTAAAATCTTTATTGCTGATTACATATACTATATATACTATACATATACTATA
>JAZGTK010020946.1:0-10801 GCA_036877625.1 Ambastaia sidthimunki
GTCAGCAGTTTTAAAAAATTATTGCTCTAAGGTACTTCAAAAATGTGGTTATTTTGTACTACAAATTTATTGTTTAACACATTGATTTTGAGTTAAGCTAAAAACATGTTACCACACTCTAGATGTCATGACAAACACTTTCAAACTACAATACCCATCATGCTCAAACTTACAGAACTACAACAACTCCCATAATGCTTGCTCACCCCTTTAATACACCCCTAAATAATAGCAAGGTTTATTTTAAATGAAAAGATTTTAAGATATTTATAGATTATTATAGATATATAATTTAAAGATATTTAATATTTTTAAGATATTAAGACATTGTGATTTAAATTAATTTAGATTACATAACACATTACAACACTGTAGGTCAGTGATGGTTCATGTAAGTGACGACTACATCAGAGGATGTTGGTTCGGGCTGATAAAAGAACATGGGCAGATATACTGAGACTCATATAATAGCTGCAGCTGCGTGCAGCTATAACTCACCATCTCACAGTCTCACCGATGCAGTCTGTCTTCCCTACAGGTATTATCTCCAGCTTTTGAGATAATAAGGAAAGTTTAATTGCATTGCTAATTGATTTTTTTCCACAAAAGTATTACCCTGATTGATTACAGAGCTGATGAAAGCAAGGGATACAGAGAGCGCAGACACATGCACAGAGAATAGATAACCTTGATGTTAGCAGCTACATCCTTCAGATATGTCTTTCCTTGACATATTGATGGCCCTTGAAAAGAAGGAAGCTGATTGTATGCATTGAGCATTAAATGCACCTCAGCCGTCAGTTGATTCATTTGTTTTGCTCTTGTTTAGAGGAGCTCCACAGATTGAGCTAAAGGAACCTTTTTAGTTAGTCCCAGATTCTTTTAAAGGTAATTTAATGCCAATTAAAAACTTCTATACAAAGAAATAAAGAAAAGTTCATCTTTAAATTTTAAGTACATATTTTTCTCTGTTAAACTACTTTCTATTTCATTTTAATGTGCAAAGACAACTACATATAATAAAGGCATTTAAGGTTGATTCAGCATTGGTGCTCTATCAAAACCCTCTTCTGTTTATTTATACATCCTGACCTGTTTGAAATAGCAGTGGCTCAACCAATGGCGTGAGTTTGTCACGGGACTAGTGTTTGTCTGGCAGACAAGAAGTGTTTGAAAACATTTTTATTTTTGCAAATCCAGAATTCACACCAGAAACACAACAGAAACACAAAACTTCACTTTTAAACATCTTTAGTAACTCAATTTGACTTCAGGTTCCAAAAACCTTAAAATGTGAACACTGCAGCCTGTTTATATAAAATAATGGGGTAAAAATATTTAATAACAATGTTAAAAAAACATTTCTGCATTTCTTTTTACATTGCACATCCAGACACTTTATAAATGGTGTTGTGATAAATGCTGGCTATTATAATTTGCCTGAGAAAGAAAAGCAAAGACACAGCAGATTTCTGGGATGCCAGGCACTCTTCTCCCCGCCTGTGATAGCAGGTCACACAGGGGCTCTGGAGGGCTTCTGTTGTTTGTAATAAGCCATGAGTGTGCTGCTCCTCACCCCCCACCCCACCCACACAGAGACAAGCTACTCTCCTCTCAAAACAACCAGGTATGACAGGACGAGAACAATGCTTTCAACCTCTCCCCTGCCAGAATATGCAGTGTGGAAGCATTAGCTTCCAGAAAACTTTTAATCTGTCATTTTAATGGCTGTGTGTGTGGATGTGTGTGAGTGTCTGGGATAAAGAGGCAGCCAGGTCCTGACACAGTCTTTTTTTTATATTAGCTATCAGCCCATCAGCTATTCCCACAGGCTCAGAGTAGCCGCTACGTTTTCCACTAGCAGGTTATGTAAGAAATAGCTGTTGCTGCATTTTACAGTTTCTCTCCTGGATCTTTTCTTCTCGTGTAATAAACAGCGTGTCCAGCTGTGTGCAGAATTTGCTGCATGCTGCACTATATCACGCATCACCCCGGCTGCCGGTTTACGCTAAACATGCTATGCTGTCCTTGTAATGGCTCGTGTCTGTTTTTACTCTGTCTCTTCCGCTCTGCCTCCCCACAGATCTTTGCTTAAAGAAGCAAGAGGGGAAACAGGCATCTCCTGGGCCTCTGCTGTTTGCCAGATCATGTGAGAAAGCAGTCCGGCTGTGACTTCTGCTTTAGGTCAATGCTACAGTTTCAGTCGTCACCAGCCCTGAACTCAACTGCACTTTATTAATCGTGCTGTTCTCTGAGGATGTAAACCACAGTCAGACCTATCAGACCAGCACTTCTGTAAAGATGATAAATAAGGAAATCTGAAGGAAATTCTGTTGATGAATTTTGTTGCCATGAGTAAACATTAAGCGGTGTAGTCATCAGGTAAAATAATTTTTCACTTGCTTCAGGGTCACAGGGAAATATTACCTGTAAAATGTTGCAAACATCTTACATTTAAATATCAATGGTTTCTTGGTATGTCCGTTTTGCCTGCACTAGCCTTTTCATAAAAATGTCAAAGTTAAAAATTATGTTTTCGATTTTTGTCACGACAAACTAAAAAAATTTTTTATTTATTTATTTATTATTATTATTATTATTAGTTAAAACCTGCTTGCTGTTTTTAAAATAAATAAAGGGAAGAAATTCTGGCAAATACTCTTAGTATTTATGACAAAGCTGTCATAATATAGAATTGACCCATGAATGCAGTATTGACAGATGAAGTGTGTATTTTTGCTCTGTGATCTGTTTCACTTGTGCTGCGGATGCAGCTGTCTGAGAGACATCACTGCTGTGGTGTTCAGTATGATAGCGCTGCGGTCGGTTTCTGGCCTTATATCCTGACGAGCTGAAGTGTAGCACAATCTCTGCTCTGATAGTCAGAATGAGCATGCAGGGTTCCAGCAGCAAAACCTCCATCCCCAGGGCATCTGCCACAGCTGGAGCATAGAAACCCCTCCAAACACTGGATCTCATTGGCAGAGTTGTCCGCTGCCCCCCACTAGAACAAGCAGGGGGGACGCAGGCAGCTGATTTGATGCGAGCAGACGTCTCTTCACACTTCACAGTTTGGATCACCTCAGCTTCCTGGGATGGCAGGGAAAATGAGTGTCGCTCCAGTACAAAAGTCCAAATTTAGATTGACTGAGTTTGTCTCGGGGCCTGTGGGCTGACACGAGCGGCCCTGCCACTAACTCGCTGCGGAGGGAGAGAGCGGGTCTGGAGTGACGCATTGGAGAGGCAAGCGGGTTGCGGATCGCTCCCAGTGGGGGAAGGGGAAGAGCGGGTACTTTGAAGAGTCGGGAGTGGGAAGGTGTCAGATTTGGTTAGAATCCAGACTGGTGTTAGAATATGTTTGGCACTAATATGGCACCAGTATCTCTCTCTCTGTTCTCTGTCAGTACGTGCAATTCCAGGGCCGTCTCTCTGCAGTTCTGACAGTGTCTTTTCAGATTATGTTAGTGCTGTGCTTGGAGCGCTGCTGCAACTTGCCCATCACTCAGGCTCTTTGTTTGAAGCATTGCCCTTTTTTGTCATTAATGCACTTGATGTTTATTTAAAATCGGTGGTGAGCGTGTATCTGTTTTCCTGTCAGGAGCTCATTGACAACATTAATGCCATTTGTCCTTGCCTCATTTACTAAAGCCCTGACACCTAGCTGCAGTCTGCCACATCTATCAACTGCCTTTATTTCTCTCTCTCCCCCTGGCATGTCAGAACAATGCCGTGTTTAACACACTGTGTTGACTTTACACATTACCTATAGGCCTTGCAGTCAACTAGCATTTTCAGGAATGTTGAAATAAGATGTAAACAATACAAACACTGCTGGGCTAGATGTTAACACTGGGTGTGTGTTTTAGCCAGGACATTTACTGTTGATATATGAGATAAGCAAGTGAAAGTTGGAAAAGAATTTCACATAAGTCACCATAACTAATATTCTTTTATTGATGATGATGGTTAGTAAAGTTGTTTTGTAGGGGTGTTACAATACTTATATTAATGCCGTGGTTCAGTTCATATGGTTTTGGAGCCACACTTCGGTTTGGTTCTGTTTGCTGTGAGGACAGAGTTCATGGCATCAGCACTGCTAAAGAACACTAGATTCACTTTTAACATTCATAATAATAATACTTGAAGACAGCATCTTTAGTGTACAGGGGAATTCCCTCTGTGGAAGACATTAACAGAACAGTGCATTACAAGCCCTCCAGTATACCAGCCATAGTGCTATACATTATTATACTATACACACTTGATAGCACAATGTGCTTCAAACATATGTTGATTTATATGGTTTTGTAATATACTACCAAAAATATGCCATTCATAACTACTGCAGTTAGTTAAACTTTGTCTTTTGTTCCATGGCAATTCTCATCATAGTTATTAAAATTCATTGCAGATCAACAGATTTAGTCCTGATAGAGTGAACCTTGTTTTCTTGTTTTTTTCTAAAACAGTCATTTATTATCTGAGGTACATCATATATACAGTATATAAAGAAAGACTACGTGTTCAAAGTATGAATATATGCAAAAATGTGACAAGTGTTGGTAGTGATCATGGAGCCTGATTTAAGTCTTATGAAAAGGTATGAGCAGCATTCAAAAACCCTGGTGATATAGTGATATTGTATTGACCACAAAGTATTGACCTACTACCCTGTAGGAGTGTTGAAGTTTCTTCCAGGGTCTGTTACCCTGATTGTCTGTCTCATACACCTTTACAGTGGGTTTGCACAATGACTGAAGCACTGATATTGAATGATACAAAAAGCAAATGATCACATTATGAATGAGTTGTTCGCACCTCTCTACTGACAAACTCTATGTTGATACACTTTCTCTCTCTCTCTCTCTTTTCCTGAAGAAAGCGATTTCTTGGCTTGTTATTGTCTAGACAATGCCCTGAGGCTAAATGTTGTCTCTCTGGTGTTCTCAGACTTTAGACAGATACACTGTCTCCCCTGACACATCTTTCATGCCAGAAATGTGAGTGAGAAATGACAGATTCTGGAGTCTGGATTGTGTTTAGAATAGAGGGTGTGCATTATTGACAGTTTTTTGATGGGTAATAACAGGCTAATAGTCTTGCTGTATTTTTGCGTGTATGTGTACATATGGTTCATAGATTCACATGTTCTTCTAATTATGATTTCTATTGTGCATGCTTGCATACTAAGCTTGTTTAAAAAAAAACTTGCCTACTATTTACCTTACATCAGTTTCACACTTTTAATTTCAGCACCTATAATAACAGGTTGCAGCCTTTAGGTGAGGAGTGCTCCATGTTAGCAGGTTGCTAGGCTAACAGCACAATCCCCTAATAAACAAATAAAAAAATGCACACACAAATATGAAATACATTTTTTATAATTCATGTCTTTGTTTCAGTTACCTTTGGTTTGTTTACATTTAACATGTCTGTTGTTTCATTATCTTTTTTTAGTCACAAGCATACTGAGATTGCCTTTTCTTTGCCAAAACTGGATGATACCTTAAAATATGCCAATATACAAAGCTTTAGAAGCAACCTTGACTCCTATGTCAGGAGATTTTAAATATTGCTTCTTTTGGTGGGTTTTGGAACAGACCATTGATAAAAATCAGGTGACTTCATCACTGTTGTGCTGGTATTAGGTTGCTCTGAATTCACAGCATTTAAATATCTTGTAGTTTCTTAGAATTCAGTCAGGTCACATATAGCGTGACATTGAAGCTGTAGTTTAAATGTCATTTTGACACGCTCCTCTCTCTCACTTTCAGAGGTTTTCACCAAGTGTTGTTATGTCTACTATGGCAAGCACTCAGAGGGCAATCGATTCATTCACAATGACTAGCTCTGACTGACAGACAGGTCAATAAATAGACATGTGAGGGAGCTTTACAAAGATATCTTTCACATATTATCATAAATATGTTGAGCTGAACACAGCCCTCTAGTGCCGTCTACTGAGTGTGCCTTCATGCCACCTCTCATCGCTCTGACTCCGGCTGAGCCCTGCCATCCAGATTGACATGATTGGCTTTAAGCAGCCCCGCCACACAGCGGTGACAGACACACACGCGGCCAAGTGCTCGTCCTGACAGCTGCGGCTTCATGATGGATTGCCTGGTCCAACCGCTGCTCTCTGCAGGTCAAAGGTCCCACCTGAGGCTGCCAGCTGCCCACACAGAAGCCCAGGATGAGCTTCTCTCAAAGTCAAAGCTAAAGTTAAAGAGAAAGATGAGGGGAAAGTGCAGCTTTTGTTTTATGTTTCATCGATTATGAAAGCTATTACATGGTGCGATAATTTAGTGATCATGTCGCTTCCCACAGGCATTACTGTAAGCATCACTGTAGGCGTAATGTAAGGCATTATTTAAGTCTTTAAAAGTTTTTAAAAGGTTTAAATATCTAAAAAAATTTGAACATTAGTAAACACAAAACAATACATAAAATTAAGCTGATAACTAATACACAATCCTGTTTCATGTACTCTCCAATAGTTTAAGAAAATATTAACACACAGTTGGGTATGTTTTTATAATATGTATGCTTTGATAATTGTAATCTTCAGTGTTTTCAGCATGATTATTGTTTAACACTGGGCTCATGTCATGTGTATGTTTGTGTGAGGTGCATGTGCGTGTCGTGTTGTGGGGACAGTTGTGCTGCAAGAGCTGTGAAAGGAGGTTGTGAGCTTTGCTTTATTTCTTTCTTTCTCTGGAGGAACAAAGACAGTAGCTCTGCCAGTGAAATAGAGGAAGAGGTGTGTGTGTGTGTGTGTGTGTGTTGTGTCAACAACTTTCTTCACTCTTTATAGTTGTTTCCTCATGTGATTTTTAGATATTCACATTGTTTTTAATGCTTTCCTTTTTTCCTTGGTATGTTTTTTTTAAACCGAAATGATTTCTGGAATGATTTTTGGAAACAGAGTTTAGTAACAGTGGCCAAACTTTTTGGCAAACATTTGATAGAGTAATTATATTAGGTCTAGAAAGTATTGTGAATGTTTTATACTTATCCAATTTCTTTTGCTGCCAATTGTGTTTTGAAATATTCCACACTTAACATTCCACATATAACATTTTTAACAGTCCACACAAGACTGACCACAAGTCCACTTCTAATGAAAACACATGTAGGATAAAGAAATAGTCACCTCAGCTAAATTATAAATGTCCCTTATATGTACTCATGTTGACAAGGAAATATAAGTCTAATATACTGTATATAATAGAATGTAATATTGATTTGAGGAAATATAAGTCTTGTTGTTCCCTGAATAGGTTTTACTGCAAGCTAGCCGTACTGTTGTTGGATTTTTTTGGGATTTTTAAAAAAAATATTTATTATTAATGGCATAATTTTGACTGGCATCGTCTTGCTTAATTGTCATGTGTTAAATGGTCTCCTGTGTATGCCACAAAAATAAGTCCAGCAAATGAGAGAAATGGTTTTGAATGTGAAGGAAAACCCGGAGCACATTTCAGCAACATGATGCACATGACCCTGGTCTTGCAGGGACCGGAAAGGTCACGGATAGCCCAATGAAATAAATTCATGTGCACTGGCCATACAGGTCACTAGTCGTGTCTTACGCCCATGTCAGTCCAAGTGTGTGTTCCTGCGTGCATTCTTGCGATTTGTTTGAGAGATACACACACACACACACACATTTAGTATAATACTCCCATTGTGCGTGTTGTTTGTGTGCATGCGTGCATAAGTATGTTTGTGTCTCCTGCCCTATGAGACTCTGCCCATGCGTCGCTCCTGTCGTACTGCAGGAAAGTGTGGTCACTAGTGCGGGCGTTTCTAAATGACAAGGTTTATTTGTCGGTAGTGTGATATGTTCAGAGAAAACTGGCACTGACAGCTAGTGGAGGCAACGCGAGAAAGCCACAACAAGTCCCCCCCCACCAAACAAAATGTCAACTCTTCCCCGGCTGGCTCACCCAGTCATCTCCATGAAAAGAACAGACATTTAAAACTTTGTGACATGTGTCAGAGACGCTGCCATTGAGCCACTGCTGCTGATGTAGCCGGAATTGACAGCACCCGAGCCGCTGGAGCTGGCCTGGGGACATACCGAGTTTGGTGAATGTCAGTTCCCATCCTCGTCAGGGCCTCATCTCAAGCAGCTTCACAAATATAAACAGCATTAGATGGCGAGCGAAAGTGTAGCGGGGAGACATATGCTGACACACACGTGTGTTACAGAGAGTGTGTGCTCGGGAAAGGCACACGGTAGGGAATAATTAAGGTGTGAAGTCGAGAGCAACCTGTGGACTCTGACCTGGGACTTTCTGTTTACAGGGCTGCAGAGAGGGTGTGGTTTAGCAGAGGAACACGGAGAAAGCAGTGGATAAAGGCCCTTTAGTACATTATCAGTTATTATAGCAACTCATTTTAATAATGTTCAGTCATGCACACTGTTAATCTGTGCAATACCACAGATGTAGTTTATTCTGTTGTATTGATTTTAATACAATCAATATGCAAAAAGTTTTTGAAAAAAAATTATGTATGCTGATTTTTGGAATGCAGTACATAATTTGTTCACCCTAAAGGTTTCAATGCTTTCTCCTATGCCAGCTTCAGAGACAAGAAACCTTTGAACAGACATTGCTCTGTTTGTTTAAGAAGCCAGACCAGTCCACCAACAGCGTGATTTAGGGGCAATTCTAAATGTTTCTTTGATCAATGGCAAACAGAGAAGTGTTCAGGGAAAACCGGTCCGTATTTTGCAATTTCGTTTTGATTATGTTTGTAAAATATAAACACTCGACACTCAGCCTCATCTCAACAGCTATAACAATTGTAAAGTGATGAAACACAGAGAGAGAAAAAAAATAAGGCAGAAGATTAGGCCTTATATTTAGTTTACTGAGTTTCACAGAAAAGCCCAGGGCTGTATCAGAGCGGCATACCACTGCTACCCAACAGTCAGTACGGATGGCCATCAAAGCAGTGCTGGGAATCATCTTAAGTCATCAGTTATCAGGCTGAGTGACTGACAGCGAATGCAAATGAGCGCGAGGAGAAAGCGCCGCACACGCCGCATCTGTGATTGACAGCTGTGCTCTGATAGCGTATGCTTAGTGAATGAGTGAGCACTGAGACGCTCAGCAGATCACTCTCCAAAAAGCTCATGGCTCCATCCTTTACCACAGACACCGAGAGATATTAGCCCGGGTAGACGGGAGAGGGAAAAGGGCAGACGAGGAGAGAAAAAGCTTTATTTCCGGCGCGTTTCAGATGAGTAGCATTTGTCATGGAAGGGGAAGATGGTGTAATTAGCTTGTCAGTCTGCTTTAGGCTGAGCTCACGCGCACTGGTAAGAAAAGATGGACGAACTGCCATGTGAGTTGACAGGCAGTCGATAATGTGGCAATTAATGTCATAAATAATTCCGCTACCAATTATATTCGAATGGACCCTGCGCTTTAAAAAGAGAATAGTGTTCCATTATCATTTCCTCTATCAGCAAGCATCGCCATCATTTTCAACATAATTATTTCTCTTTAAACATCTGAAGAGACGATGACCCCTTACTTTCAAGTGTAGAAAAAATACTGATTCTTTGAAAGCCATTATTTCACTTTATTAAATAATGAACACACACTATTAGGATTGTGTGTGTGTTTTAAATGTCATGGCCATGTTCTAGACAAGATTACAGGCTAATGTAATTTCAAAATATGGACTGCATTAGATAAATCAATTTAGCTTGTTATGTTAAAGGTTGCCAAAGCTTTTCTAACGTGCAGTTTATTGATCCAACATCACCTTTCACTGTGGGAAAATGTTGGTCTACTTGATCGCTGTCCAAGCAAATTCTTTCCAGAATACAGACAATTCTGCTACAAGATTTCTTTAAAGGTCATATTATTTACCAGCAAGATGCTATAAATATTTACATCCATATCAGTTTGTGTCATGATACATGTAATTATATATTGCCTGTTAAAGGTTTGTCAACTTTTTATCTCTTTCTACAACAATCAAGAGGTATATGTAACATATACTCAATAGGTATATGTAATAGGTAATGTGCAGTTAGTCTGTCATTTTCACAGAACAAACCACTGACAGTGTAATCAGAATTACAATATGGAGCGGGTTTATTTTGAAACGACTGCTTATTACACGACTACATGCCACATTACTGTAAGTAATTGGACACAAAATTGTTTTAGATTAGTTATTTTATGTGAAATATTTAATTAGTACTAGTAAAGTTGCCCAGATGAGTATCCCCATAACATGTAATCCCCAGATGTGGGGTGGATACTGAGGAATGTCAAACCGCTGGATGTCACGATTGACCAATCAGAATCAAATATTTAAGTAAACCGTGTAGTAAGACTGATTAACGTTTGAGCTTAAGGAAGTCCATCTATACCATTACTGTTCTAGTGAACACAAGATAAATGGTTTCTTCTTTCCCATTGTACCAGTGACTCTCTTATTAATTGTCTGTCCAAAACGAATCAAACAGTGGTCAGGCTGTTGTAAATGGCCTCCCATCCATTGTTGTTAAAACATTCTTGAAATGGATGACCAAATTAAATGAGCTCATCTCATGCAAAGAGTTAGTAATGTTGTGTAAAACCCAGAAAGATGGCCGCAGCTCTAATATACAGTCCAGCTGATGGCTCAAGGTCACATCAGCCTCCTCTACATAATGCATGAACCCACCCTTCTTTCTCAGCCTCCAATCACTCAGGCCCAACCTTGGGATGAAAATTTTACTAAGTAAATCAGTGAACATGCTGGCATTTCTATTAACCTCCAATGTGCAACC
>JAZGTK010020947.1:0-10801 GCA_036877625.1 Ambastaia sidthimunki
GAGCAGGAAACAAATATGAAATTAAGCTAATCTAGAGGTTGATAAGTATGTTAGTAGTCCATTAAAGTCCATCATAGTCTCATTGATCTGTCACTGGTCGTCCCATCCTGTCTTCGCCACCATCCAGACCCGACACAGCTGGCTACAGGACCTTGGGGAAATAAAAAGACAGACAGACTTAGTGAGAGCCGGACAACACTGGGTAAACTGTTCCAGAGTTTGGGTGCCAAATATAAAAAAGATCTACCACCCATGCTTGATTTTGAGATTCTTGGTATTATCAGCTGGCCAGAGTTTTTCGATCACAGTGAACATGAAGGACTGTAATAAGAGAGGAGCTCACTCAGTACTGAGGGGCTAGACCATTCAGGGCCTTGTAGGTGATTAACAGAATTTTAAAGTTTATACGGTATTTAATGGGTAGCCAGTGCAGTCTTGACAGAACCGGGCTAATGTGGTCATACTTGTATGTGCTTGTAGGGACTCTGGCTGCTGCTTTTTGGACTATTTGGAGTTTTTGAATTAAACCTGCAGGACAGCCACCTAATAAGGCATTGCAATAATCAAGTATTGATGTCATGAATGCATGAATTAATTTTTCTGTGTTTGACATAGAGAACATGTATCATAGTTTTGATATATTTTTAGGGTGAAAAAAATGCATTTTTACAGATATTGGAAATGTAGTTTTTAAAAGACAAATTACTATCGAAAAGGACACCCAAATTCTTAGCTGATGAAGCAGAATTTATAGAGCATCCATCAAGGCTAAAACAGTATTCTTGGTTGTTCTGTGTGGAAGATTTTGTTCAATAATTAAAACTTCTGTTTTGTCTAAATTTAGTAGTAGAAAGTTGCTAGTAATCCAGGTTTTAATATCGACTATACATTCTGTTAGTTTGAAGAAGTTATTTGTCTCATTCGGCCTTGAAGAAATATACAGCTGGGTATCATCAGCATAACAATGAAAATTAACTCCATGACTCCTAATAATTGCTCCCATGGGTAGCATGTACAGGGTGAACAGTAAAGGCCCAAACACTGAACCCTGTGGCACTCTGTACTGAAATTGTGATTGATATGACACCTTTTTATTTGCAGCTACAAACTGAAATCGGTCAGATAGATATGATTTGAACCATGCCAGTGCAGTCCCATGTATGCCCACATAATTTTCAAGCCTATTTAACAGAATGCTATGTGCAGTAGTGTCAAAGGCTGCACTGAGGTCTAGTAGAACCAGAAGAGAGATGCAGCCACGATCAGCTGAAAAGAGCAAGTAATTTGTCACTCTGACGAGAGCAGTCTCTGTACTATGATATGGTCTGAATGCTGACTGAAAATTCTCACAGATACAGTTTTGTTCCAAGAAAGAACATATCTCTATACCACTTTTTGAAGTATTTTGGAAATAAAAGGTAAATTTGAGAAGGGCCTAAAATTTATTAGTTCCCTGGGGTCAAGTTGTGGTTTTTTAATAAGAGGTTACGGGACATACCCCAACATCAGTATTAAATAACTAATACGATGTAGAGGGTCTATAATTTTAGGAAGCATCTCCTTCAGTAAGCTGGCACAAAGAGGAAGAATGGTTCTAAGCAGCGACCAATCAGATCTTATGGCATGTCTCAAGGGCAAGAGCAGTGCTGGAAAGGTACTTTAACCTTCTCATCAAAATCAGGCTTGCCATGACTTCAAAATTTAGTAGTAGTGAAATTTCACAAGTTCAGTATAAGTTATATTAAAGTAAATTAAGGCATGATCATTGGCTTCATTCGCTGTGTTGTCATGTTATTATAAATATTCGCAGATTAAATTAAAACTGTATTGCATTGCCTTTACATTTTTTTTAAACCTCACAGTTTAAAGTTGCAATACGTATCTTTTTATGGTTAAAAATAACAAATCAGTTATTGAGCAAGTACATATTAGTGGTCAAAATGGTATAATAATAAAAACACAGAACACAGAAACATTATCAAACGTACAACACGGAAAACAGAATACATGGTATTATTGCTCTTTGAATTGTATCATTATAAGATGTATATTAGTAAATCTAATTAGGGATACTCAGAGTTTAGCTGGTATATGAATAGAGTTGACTGAACTGATGCAGGTAAAATTCAGGTAGATTGTTGATAAAACAATCTTTAGGGGCAAAAGTTACTGTTCTACCATGTTTGTAGCAAGGAGATGATTTTGCAACCATAGGTAAATGTATTAAACAAGACACCAGATAATGATCATGATATCAGATAATAATCGTCAGATAATTAAATGTCTTTGATCTGCTGCAGGATATTAAAATCATCAATATTTACACCATAGGACAGTATTTAATCTGAAGTATGATTATGACAATGAGTGAGTCCTGACAAATGTTGTAAAACCCTGATTTTTGAACAGAATTTAAAATGTTATTGAAAGCCAAACCCAGCAACAATTAGGACTTTATCTGTGGACAATACTACTAATAAAAAGTCAGCAAATTCTTGTAAAAAGTCTGTGTAGTATCCTGGTGGCCTGTATACAGTAGTTAATAGAAATGACAAACTCGTATTATCATTTACAGCAAATGAGCTTACCTTAGAAGAATTGTATTTGAAAGCTATAAAATATTCTTATAAAGTGCAGCAACACCCCCCTTTGACTTAAACATAAAACTGTGTGTTTATGTACTTTTCTATGTTTAAGTCAGAGATGGTGTTTTTTTGACAAGTTTAAATTCTAAGCAACTGCTGTTAAAACGAGCTACAAACACTCCAGCTTCCTCAGCATCCAGACACACAATATAGCAGCTGGGTCTTCTTTCTGTTAATGGAATTAGAACAAATAAAGAAAACGTCTCAGGTTATGTATATAACCCAGTTCCCTGAGACATGAAACGAGACACTGTCATGCTTGACGCTAACCCTAACCCGAGCCTGAACATGTGTAAAATCAAGCCTATTTATAGGCAAGTTCAAGGTCATGTGACGTAACATTGCATGCTACAATGCCTTTAAAAGGCACCTGCAAAATACGCCATCAGCTTAAGTCTAAAGAAAGACCATGCAGGTGAGCCCAAAGTGTGGCGAAGCGACGCAGCGTATCGTTCCCTGTCTCAGGGAACCGGGTTACATACGTTACCTAAGACGTTCCCTTTCGAGGGAATTCGATGCTGCGTCATGCTTGACGCTATGGGGATGAAATACCCACAACACCACAGTGAGGGAGAGCCTGCCCCTAGATGCTGTGAACATAGGCATAAGAGAATTAGGAGGAGCGTTGCAGGCGGACCTGAGCGCCTAGACTTGTATTCAAGTCTAAACTGTAAAATCTAATAATGCAGCCGCCTGGCCCTACTAATAATCTTCCTCGCTAAACTTATCTGGCTACATGCTAGACAAACAGGTTTTCTGAAGACAAAAAGATGGCGTATATTGCAGGCAGCTTTTAAAGGCATTGTGGTGTGCAATGCCACATCACATGACCTTAACTTGCCTATAAATAGGCTTGATTTTACACTCGTTCAGACTCGGGTGCGCCTGAAGCGTGTTCTCGCCATAGCATCAAGCATGACACAGCGTCGAGTTCCCTCGAAAAGGAACTGTTTTAAATGAAACTGCTGTTAGATAACTGAAAACATAAGATTGATAAATACAGAAAGATAAATACAAAAGTAGAAAAGTTGGCAGCAATAAGTGATCAAATGTTAGGCTGTCAGAATTTACTGTAGTCTACAGTTATTAAACACTTTGGTTTACCTTTTTAGAAAGTAAAATCTGGTAAGATGACGACAGCTTTAAGCTGGAAGAGAAGATTGTGACATCACCTGCTGCTCCCAGGAGTCGAGCTGTACGTACAACCAAACCTGTGACCTACACTCTGGATTCAGACTCTGACTATTAACCTTGAATGCTCTGATGGTCCACTTCTGATTCACAAGCTTGACTAATGCAGCATACTCAAAGGTCAAACACAGTTATGTCAACCATTGATCTGAGATAAAAACAAAAGTAGAATCTGATATTTACATCAAATTTAGGCATAGTTCACACTGTTTAAAGGACAGCCTGTTATTTTATTTTTTGACAAGAACCAACTTCCTTGGTTAACATTTCTGAAACACTGGCATATTGGCAGAAGTACATTGCATTGTTCATTGTTTTTTTTATGTCTTGTCTTGTTTTGTAAATATTTTCTATGTTCTTACAAAGTTTGTAATAAATCTTGTCAGTGAAATTTTGTATTTGCAGATTTTGTAGCAGTATAAGAACTGCAGTTGTTTAATATGTAACCAAGTTGATAATCACTTCATGTCAGGACCTCAGTCTGATCACCTCAGGGTTTGTTGTCTGTCTCTTGTTCTCATGCTTTGTGCTGGAGCACATGGTTTTGTTTTGACAGTTTGCCATGTGCTCTGATGTCTTCGTCAACCCCACCTCCTTGTTTCACGTTATTATCCGCACCTGTCCTCCTCTCATTATCTCCCCTCTATAGTTCCTTCGTGTTGTCTGTCTATTGTCAGATCGTTTGAAAATTCTAGTTTTGCTGACTTCGTTTTTGCCTTCAGGTCTTAGTCTGTTGTTTTCGTTTTGTTTCTTGTTTGGTTTCAGTTTTGTCTCCCGCTCTGCTCCCAGTTGTTTCCCGTTTTTCTGGATGACTTTCCAACCGGACTCCCTGCTTCCCTTCCAGCCCGTCCCACTCAGCTATCTCTTCTGCCCTGCCTGTCATCCTCCCGGTTGACGGGCTGTGTTGTTTTGTGATAGAACGATCTGACCTTCATGGATCCAGCGGGTGCTGATCCAATCCGCTCCACATGGGCGCAACACTCTACTCCATTTAGCGCTACCTCCCAGGAGCTGGAACGTCTTTCGGCCGGCATGGCGGAGCCCCCGACCGGCATCAAGGAACTGCAGCGGGAGACCACGGTGGGCCATGCAGTCGATTCCCTCACGCTGTACATCATTCGAGACGTTTAGGCAGGAGATGACCCAGCTGTTTGACCGCTCGGCCTGGGGTGACGAGGCAGCATCTAAGCTGATGCGGTTGTCGCAGGAAGGCCGCTCTGTCAAGGATTACACTGTGGAATTTCAGACCTTGCTGGCCTCCTGTGGCTGGAACGAGGCAGCGCTCTGGACTCGTTTCCTGGAGGATGACATCCAGGACAAGATTGCCATCTGCAAGCCACTGAAGGACCTTAGGGCTGCCTTGGACTTGAAAGTCAAGGGCCCATCAGTAGCTAGGAGAGTCCTGAAGACCCCCCACCATTCCTCTCTTCTTTTTTTGATTGTTTTCTGTCTTTTCAGGGCTCCTTGACTCCGGCACAGGTGCTGGTGGACTCTGGGGCAGAGGGGAGCTTTTTTTGGCCAGGTGGGACATCCCTGCTGTCCCACTCCCAGAGCCTCTTCCCGCGTGGTCACTGGCTGATCATCCCCTCGCTACCATCACCCACTCCACACCCCCTGTGTCTCTAGTTGTCTCTGGCAATCATCGTGAAGAGATTGTGCTGTAGCTTATTGAGTCTCCTAGTGCCCCTATTACTTTGGGGCACCCCTGGTTGGCACAGCACAATCTTAATTGGTCAAGACGTTCTGTATAGGCCTGGAGTCTGTCTTGTCTTGCGTCTTGCCTGGGTGCTGCCTCTTCACCTCCCTCTGTTTCTCCTGTGTTACAGGTAAAGGCTGCCAATCTTTCCGGGGTCCTGGCAGAGTACTGAGATCTCCAGCTGGTCTTCAGCAAGTCCCGGGCCACGTCACTTCCACCTCACCGGCACTATAACTGCGCCATAGACCTTCTCCCAGGCATTTCTCTGCCCCGGGGTCGTTTGTACTCCCTATCAGGTCCAGAGAGAGAGGCTATGGACAAATATATTAGCGAGTCGCTAAAGGCCGGCCTCATCCATCCCTCCTCATCTCCCATTGGTGCTGGGTTCTTCTTCGTCCAGAAGAAGGACAGTTCCCTGCGACCTTGTATTGATTATCGGGGCCTAAACAACATCAATTTGAAGAATCTGTATCCCCTACCACTCATGTCGTCTGCCTTTGAATTGTTGCAGGAAGCCCGGGTCTTCACTAAGCTTGACCTCCGTAATACCCACCATCTCATCCGCATCCGGGAGGGGGATGAGTGGAAGACAGTGTTCAACACCCCCACAGGACACTTTAAATACCGAGTTCTTCCGTTCGGTCTCACGAACGCTCCAGCTGTCTCCAGGCTCTCATTAATGACGTGCTGAGAGACATGGTTAACAAGTTTGTGTTTGATGTTCATAAGTCCCGTTTCATCTCTGCTCCTGTGCTGCTTTCCAGATCCCGAAGAGCAGTTTATTGTAGACGCTTCTGACGTTGGAGTCAGTGCGGCCCTGTCTCAGCGTTCTGAGCATGATGGGAAGGTACATCGGTGTGCTTATTTTTCCCATCGGCTGAGCCCAACCAAACTGAACTACAATATCAGCAATCGGGAGTTGTTGGCTGTTAAGCTGGCTCTGGAGAAGTGGCGCCATTGGTTGGAGGGGTCATTGCAGCCCTTCTTGGTCTGGACAGATCACAAGAATCTAAAAATACATCCGTTCAGCCAAACGGTTGAGCTCACACCAGGCCCGATGGGCACTCTTCTTTTGGACGTTTTAATTTCACCCTCTTGTACCGGCCAGGTACAAAGAATGTGAAACCAGATGCTCTCTCTCGTGCAACCCCTGGGGACCTGGCGCCGGCCGACGCCATTCTCAAACGAGGTGTGGTGGTAGGGTCGCTCTCATGGGGGATTGAGCAGCAAGTGAGACTGGCTGGGCTCCCTTGGTTACCAGCCCCCCCTCTTTCCTGCACAGGAACTTGAGGCTGCAGTTCCGTCTGCCCTTGCCTTCATCAGACACTGTCGATACATCTGGAAGAAGGCTAGGGGGTCTTGGCCCAGACCTCTCGGCGAACCAAGGCAGCCGCCGACCACCACCATATCCCTCAGCCTGTCTACACCTGCGGTCAACAAGTTTGGTTGTCCACCAAGGACCTGCTTCTCTTGGTGCCCTCTCGCAAGCTGGCTCCCAGATTTATTGGACCTTACAGCCCGGTGGCGGTTAGGGTCCGACTTCAATCCTCTCTTGGTCGGGTTTATCCGGTCTTTCATGTGTCTAAGATCAAGCCTGTGCAGTCGTCCTTAACCCTCCTGCCCCTACCCTAGCCCCACCCCCCCGCATCTCCTGGATGGCTCCCCTATTTACACCGTTAGATGGATTCTCAATGCTCACCCTAGGGGTAGGGGCTTCCAGTACTTGGTGGACTGGGAAGGCTATGCCCGGAAGAGCGGAGTTGGTGCCGTCTGGGACATCGTGGACCACTCGTTGATTAAGGACTACCGCCGTCAACAGAGTGCCTCCACACATGGGGCGCCTGGTGGCGCTTCTGGGAGGGGGGTACTGTCAGGACCTTGGTCTGATCACCTCAGGGTTTGTTGTCTGTGTCTCTTGTCCTCGTACTTTGTTGTGCTGGAGCACATGGTTTTGTTTTGACAGTTTGCCATGTGCTCCATTGTCTTCGTCAACCCCGCCTCCTTGTTTCACGTTATTATCCACACCTCCTCTTATTATCTCCCTTTTATAGTTCCCTCGTGTTAGTCTGTTGTTTTCGTTTTGTTTCTTTTTTGGTTTCAGTTTTGTCTCCCACTTTGCTTCCAGTTGTTTCCCGTTTTTCTGGACGACTCTCCATCCGGACCACCTGCTTCCCTTCCAGCCCATCCGCTGAGCTATCTCTCCTGCCCTGCCCGTCATCCTCCCGGTTCTCCTGCTGCCCGTGTCTCTGCGCTTGTGCCATTGCTGGATCTCTCGCTGGAGTCGGATCCACTGTTTGTTTACTTTAGTTTTTTGCTCTGATTTTCTGCTTGTTGGTTTCTGTTTAATAAATTATTATTTTGGCACCTGCTATTGGATTCCTGTGTTGTTCCGTGACACTTCAGTTATTAATATGATCAAATATTTGTGTTCAGGTCCATATTAACTGCAATAGTTCTGTGAAATGTCAGATAAAATTTAACCTAACATGCCTTTCCAATTAATTACAATAATTGAAGCTGAGATCTGTGTCCTTATGTCTTTTGTGTTTGTCTTTTTTCTTTACCCCCAGTTCAGGATTAAAATTTTGGAGCCCACTTTATATTAGCTACCTTTATTAATAACTGTATACTTGCATAAAATGTGATACAAGTACTTGTGAAACTTTTACAGAACACCACTAGAGGGAACCATCACCTGAATACTAACTAGGTGCCATTCAGAATACAATTCCCATCATACCACATTTCTGGGACTGATTACACACAAACACCTTCACCTCGTTAACCACCTAAAAAAACCCTCCTCCAAACAACTAACCATTGTGAAGTCTTGATTTGCCCCGGCTATCATTTCTGAGCGGTTTTCCTGTGTAATGGGATTACCCATTGTAACCCTACAACTAAGTACAATAAAACATGCATAATGAGTACATAATGTACTCAAATGTAAAAATGGCATAACCATATACAATAATAATTAAGCCATTATGCAAAATACTCCACAAGCTCATCCTTACATAAGTCAAAAGAAGCCAAACTGACATTTTTCTTGGAAATTCTAAATTTTTATGAACTTCACGTTGTGAATTAGGGTAAGGTAAGGATCATGTTGAACACTAATCAGTCATGTACTTGCTTGGTACCTGTTTTTATTCCGAAAGGTTACGGATTAGCTGACTGTACATGCAGTAATGTTCTTTTGCTACAAGACAACCATTAAAATGATTCTGTGTGTTTCCTTGCAATGCTTCACTGCAGCCAGTAGATGGTAGGATTCATTCGCTCTTTTGTCTTTTATTACTCTGCTTTTAAACATTTTCAAAGTGATCTTCATGAGTTTAAACAGGTTAACATTCTTTCCGTGCTACACTTAATGTCATACTTGTTTCAGAAGGTAAATGACCAAATGCTGTGAAACATTTAAACAATTATGTTTGAGTCATACACAATATTGAGTGAATAGAACTATGGCTGAAGCCTGTCGCTAGTCACAATGCACTGTACCAATGTGCCGAAATCCTTAATGAAACAAACATTTTTTAAATTTAAGCCATAGCTGTTTTTTTTGTGCTTATAGCTGGAGCACTATATTGACCAGCCAAGATAACCCAGGATTAATAATAACCCTAGGTTTAAAAAAGTGTACAAACAAACAAGTACCAGCAGTCTTTCATTTACCAGGTGTAAAACGCAGGCCTTAATCCTAAATTGGTATTGGTTTTTGTCACCAGAGTACATTGTTTCTTAAAATTTAAAGTATTATATCATAAAAAGTATTCTAGTGTTTGTTTAATATGAGTTCATATTTTGGTAAAGGGCAAAACTATTGTCCATCGTTCTCACACACACACACACACACTTGTGTCATTCTGCATGTGAACAGTCTGAATGTTTTGGTCAGTTTTTAAAAATGAAACGGAGCAGAATGAAACATTAGTAATGTCAAATGTTACATTGTTATATTGTTATGAAATCTGTTATTTTATGTTATTTTAACATTTTTGACATGACAGTAGAGGAGTGTTAGGGCATCTCTATGTTGGCATGTTTAATGCAGTTAATTTATTATGAAATTTAAGTATAATCAAAGCTGAATAAACATAAAATATTACCAAGGTAAACAAGGTAAAATGATGTAGGGTTACAGTGGCAGATGTTACTGTGACAAAGAAAAAAATGGTAAAGTTGAGTACAAACATCCTTTCCATAGTTCTGTATTATAACCTTTGGTTTGTATATTACAGAATCTACTGTTCATATTATTCTGACACAAACATTCTGTTTAATGAGAGCCGTACACCCTGAGCCCAAAATCAAGATCAAAACAAGATGAAAATGTTTTTGTTTTTTGTGTAACACAATTGTATTGTTTTTTCTAGAGAAAAAATACTAAAGCAGTACATAGTTTTATTACTAACTAGTTTCAGTTTATCTGTAGTTTATTGAATCGGATCCACACAACAATTATTTAATGATAATGATTATTAATTTCATTTAGCTGCATATAGCGTATGCTGTAGTGTAGTAATTGCTGCTCATCTTCAGTCGACAGGCATAGTTTGAGGAGAACAAGGATGCTGTAAGTCTGAACACTCTGTGGAGTTCATGCATATACATGCATAGAACTTGGAGGACATGCTGTACACATAACCAGAATGATTTTCCTTTTTTAAACGTAATAAAAGTTTTGAAATTTTCAATTGTTTTTATTTTTTTTTATTTTAATTTGAGAAATCTGGTCATCAGTCTTTATATTTGCAATGGATTAGTTTGTGTGTAATTGTATTTCTATGTAGGGAATTTGAGGACAAACATTAAAAACAACATGACTCTGAGATGTCAGTTAAGAAATGTGGATTATGAAACAATCTCTGAGCAGTAAAATGTTTCTTTAAATGTCTTCATGGCTTGGGTAGAAGACACTAGTCTTAGACCTTTATCAAGGGCAGATCACACAAAATATTGCCAGCAGATGCATCTGGACCTCTAGATGGGGTTGTTGACTGTTGGTGGCTCTTAAAGATCACTCTCAAATAAAAGTGTGTGTGAGCTGTGTGAACTGTGCTGTGATTTGATTCCACTCCTATACAACCCATTGATTTTCTGTTTTGTAGTGGTGCAACGGATCACAAAACTCACGGTTCGGATCATATTACGGTTTTTAAATCACGGATCGGACCATTTTTCGGATCAGCAAAAAAGGGGAGGAGACAAATGTAATTTGCTTTCCATTTATTACAAGAACAGTACAGCAAGAACTTTTGGTTTT
>JAZGTK010020948.1:0-10801 GCA_036877625.1 Ambastaia sidthimunki
AGTAAGATTTCCTGGTAGCATCTTATAATAACTTGCAGTAAGTATATGAAATATCATTGCTATACTAATAATGCCAAACCTATGTAATTGTTATACATGTTTAATTTAAACCCCGGCAAAAATCTCACAAAACTGTGTTTAGCCTGCAGATGCTTTAGCATTAGCATCTGAAATATAAATCCAGCCACACGCTCAAAGAATAATGTATGATTAGCATTCACAGAACATAATGATAAGACTTCTTGCTGTGACAATTAGTTTGTTTGACACACACTGCATATACAGTGTGTGTGTGTGTGTGTGTGTGTGTGTGTGTGTGTGTGTTTCCAATCTGTTATTATCATTTTGCTTCATTGTCAGGGCATAAATGGGTTCAGTGGCTTTTAATAATCATACAGTATGAGTCATGTGAATTATAATATAACATATGTCTTTATCCCCTGAACCAATCAGCGCTAAACAACAACAATTTTTGCGATTAATGGGACTTGCTCATGTTTAAAAAGTTTAATTATAAAAGGCCACGTTTGGCTGCAAAGAGTAATATTTCACTGTCTGATTACCCCCATTTATTTTAACATGCTGTTGGTTATCATACTGATCGAAAGTAAACTACAAGTTTATAAGTCTACAAGTTTGCATGTAACAGTTAGTAACAAGTTAGAATGTAACAGTTAGTAACAAGTTAGAATGTATCAGTTAGTAACAAGTTAGCATGAGGCGGGTGAAAGGAATTTATAAAACAGTAATACAATTTACAAACAGTAATTTATTTGTAGTTTCTTTGGATACCGTATGATCCAATATTACATGGAGTTTCTCTAATTAGTGAAAATAACTATAATCATACAGTGGGTGGTGCAGAGAAGATACATGATTAATTGAGTAATTAGGTTTTAGTCGCTGGGAGGTTTCACTTTAAAATTTAAATGTGCTTTTTGCAATGATGACCAAGGTTTTACTTTTTTTGTATAGCTATTTTTCTTCTGTGTTTTGATAAATCACCTCATCAAAATGTCATCTCACGAGAAAAAAAGAGCAGTGAAAGTCCACCCAACTCCAACCATTACAAAACATACGAAAAAACAAATTAGCCATCAAACCACTACAATGTAAAATAAGTTTTGCCATGAGATTATGATGTAAAATGTTTAACCCTTAACAAGCATTAAGAGCTGTGACAGTTTTAAAGAGCTCAGCAAACTCACACTTTGACAGGACATTCTCTCAAAAGTTATCAGAAAATATACTTTAACATTATATCATAAAAACATTATTCTTAAGTTGTTAGCGGAACGTTTAAAAAATATTACAGATTAAAAATGTTTGAATAATGAGAATAAAAAGAAAAATATTTCTACACCCTTCTATGGTGTTTTTTCATGTCATTTCAAGCACACAGTTGTCTGGGTGTCCTGTGATATTGTCTCTGTAATTGTGGTTTGGACGGTAACCTGTAATCTGTGGAAAACAGAGAGCGCTGATGCATTTCAAATTTCAAACATTATGCATGTATGCGCAACACATAATTTTTGTTGACGTAAGCCACACTCTTTGAAATCACTTTTTGTCGGTTATGTAATTTCTTTTGACAAACCTGTCTCTCCCTCTGCCAGCACTCATAAACAAGGCAAAGGCTGAAATTGGAGGACCCTTATGCAAACAGTACTGGTGATGTCATAATATGTAGCATGGGAGTTTATGACATAATTATTTTTTTCATAGACGATCTGAAAACACATTAAATCCCAAACAGTAATATAGCTGTTCCAAAACCTAGTAAGCTGCCTTACTGCCTACATAGACAGCACTGCCTACATCAGCCTTGATTTGAAATGCTGTACAACATAGCACAGCACACAAAAACCCCTGCTTGTTATTCCAGTTTAATGTTAAAATTTGATCTAATAAGCTTAAAAATACACAAATATTCTGTGAATTCTTTGTTTATTATACTGAATTATTTTTAATTATAATTTAATTACAACTTCAGCATTTTATCTATATAAAGCTTTCTCCATGTTTATGCTTCAGCCACCATATTGAATTTATTTGTTTTGTTTTTAACCAAGTGCATTGTGGGATTGCTTTCTCTGTGATTTACAGACTATAATGCCTATGTTTTTAAAGTGTCTTGTTTTGCCCACCTATGATGCTTAAAAATGCTGCCTCCGTAGACAGCTCGCTAGGTTTTGGAACACAGCAAATGAATAAGACAACAAAGCAGTAGATCAATTTTATGAGTTTCTTGCCCTTTCTTGGATTATAAACTGTCTTCTACAGTGCTGAGAAAAACAAAAATTCAGTAATGCAATGTGACGTGTCCAGACAGGAGCACACACATTCACACAGACATTGTCAGCTGTTTGGACATTGCTAGAGGGAAATAGCAAAATATTCTGAAACCAGAACCATGTTTTGATAATAGTACCACAGTGATGGGGGTTTGTGTCTCTGAACACAGTCTGTTTTAGAACCTCATATCCTTGAAAAATCCAGAGAAATTTCCACAGCATCTTTATGTTATGAGATGTAGTGGCTGTGTGTGGTTTCATGGGGGTTTGCAAGAATTAATGTGCTCTACTTTTACAATGGAAATACATTTATTTAAGGGCAGGATTAGAGGATGTGTTTTGCAGCTGTGTTTTAATTATTCCAAAACTGGTTTAATATTTTCAAAACCGGAGGTCTTCATTAATTGGGTAGTACAATTTTTCTTTTTGGTTAAACACACCAAGGATTTTCTAAAAAGGTTTTATGTTATTGTTGGACACTATGTATGGACATTTTGAGTCACATTGTTCAAATACTTTTTAGGATTTAAGCACTAACATAAAAAGGAAATTTTGCATTATAATAAATGCTTTTCTAAGTTTTTGTACTCCAAGTTGTTGCCTAGATGTAATATTTCAAGGTTTGCTAAATTGTTCCTTTTCACTTTAGTGTATAAACACCTACATTTGTTTCTGGGTCAAAGTGTCTAAAATGAAAAAGCATTTTAATTTGTCCATATGTCCACATATAGTAATTACTTTTTCCAAAGCTGTTTTGCTAAACCAAGAACAACATATTGCACAACTTTTTTCACTGCATCAGGACCTCAGATCATAGTTAGTGAGTAGTGTACAGTACAAGACTTTCCCAAAGTTCAGCACACACACACACACACACACACACACACACACACACACACACACACACACACACACACACACACACACACACACACACACACACACACACACACACACACACACACACACACACACACACACACACACACACACACACACACACAGTTTCTATACTATTTCTTAACTGTTCTGTTGAGGGAACTACACCCTGTACATTGCATACTGTAATACTGTGTGTATATGATGTCATACTATGTGTATATTGTAATGTATAGATGTCTCATTGTATTTTTGTTTCTGTCTATTGTTGCATGTTAAGCAGATTTCAAATCTGCCTCCAATTCTAGTACCTCACATGTGGCAAATAACGAAGATTCTGTTTCTTTATAGTGGTTATTACCGCTACAGGGCTGAAGCAGTTACACTGGTAATTATGGTTAGTTTATATGTGATGTGGTAATTATACATGTTAGGCATTTAAAATGAGTTGCTATTGTAATATACAGAACATGCACAGTGCACATCCCGTCATATATAGCACTTTACTTTCACAGGCTTTCACACCTGCACAATGTTTGCTGTGTTACTTCTGAAAAATTTCATATTCCTGTAGGTTCTTTGAAAGTTTCTTGATGTTCTTAGAACTTCACAATCTCTAGCTTTATTACTCATCCTTCCTGTCAATTAAATCAATGAAAGCAGTCTAGGTGCTGCTGTAAATGCCTCTACATGTCCAATCTTTACATAAATTGGCTGCATTATAAAGAGAGGAGAATAAAGGAGGATATATTGAAGACCTCAGACAAAGGAGACAGAAGGTCAAGCACAAAGCTGGCTGGAGGGTGGCCTTGAAGCATACAATTATTTAAAAGTCACAGGAAGTGCCCTCGGCAGGATTGGTTCATGATGTGTGGTGGTTTGCTCCTTGAACACCTCCTCCATAATCTGTAATATCAGGCAGGATATCTGTTAGCATGCCCATCCAACTTAGCAGTTGTTGTTCGACTGGCATGTGACCCCCTAAAGTACACGTTTTTGAGCCAATCACCTGAAACATAAATGTCATGTGACTAAACAGTTTTGAGTAAGTCATCAGCTCAAAATGCTCTACACACTTTTGCACCACTCACTGCTGTTCTAAAACTGTCCTGAAACTGTTGTTTGACGAGGCTCACACACTTGGCATCCTAAAGGTGTTTAAATGTGCTCCACATCCATATATTCAGTATTTGTTTATTCATGAATGTCATAATGTACAGCAGAGCACAAGACAAATCACGAGAATAACCCAGCAAGAATAATCCAATATTAAACACATTATTTATTAAAATGATTACATTTAGGGTTTTTCTAACAGTTACAAATGTGTAACCTAACTGGCTAGTTTACTTTAACCAAGCATGTGTTCTGTCCAATATTTAACCAACACTGGGTTATCAACTGGGTTGTTTTTAACCCAGCCATTTTTAGAGTGTCCTAGAAGCATAATGATGTGGTTCCACCAGAGACTAATTGGCCCATGCTAACCAGCCCAAAACTTATTCTTCAGTCTGTGCCTAAAAATATGGCCATTTGCATGACACTTTATAATAAAGCTTAATAAAGTCCTCACTTCTAGTGTAAACTGGAAAATTGCCTTCCATATTCCTGTTTTGTTTGTGTCTTATCTCTGTGGAGACGAGCTTACTATCTGTCAGTGGATTAGCAGGTGTGCTCTCCATCGCCCTCCTTCTCTCTGGGGGGATAAACACACCAGAGTCACACCATTAACTGCTTATTGAGGCATCATTTCAATCAATTACCCCTTCCACAGTCCCTCTATGCAAATTAGTCCCCAAGGACATGCTCAGCTGTCACTCTCCAGCAGCCAATCACTGTTTGTGCAATTGATTACCATGGAAATCAGCTTAGTAAGGGGGGGGCTTGGTGGTGGGACTGGTTATTATGACAAACTGAATTCTTATCTCTCTGAAACTTGTAATTTGTCTCCATTTTCTATGTCAGGTCTCTTCTCAATTATAGGGAGTGTTTTTAAGATACATTAGCCTGTCAGATTGCTTCTTTATTTAGAAGCACAAGAGAGGAAAGGAAATTTTAAAAGGGACATTCTTTAGAGTGTGAAAAGTGCTTCCTTGGTTACTGTATTTTTGGCAAAAGTTAATACCGTAAGAATGATGACAGTGGACTAAAGCATTTTTTACTCTACAAGATCAATTATACATATAAATATTAAAGAAAAAAGTTTTATGCTTTTAAAGGCATAGATAACACGAAAAACGTAATACACCCCTCGTCTCATTACAAGCCTACAGTACATTCCTTTTCCCACAAAAAACAAAAAACACAAAAGAAATACTAAACTGCTTTTTATTGCATTTAGACAATGAAGTTGGATGAGGACTGATCACGGTTAGACAGTATTTTGTGAAACAGACTGGATTTCCACGTCTCTCAAAGTCTCTGTTTAGGAAACATCCTCTGGTGTTTTGTTTCATGTAACAAAAAAGCTGCCCAATGCTGAGCCACATTTACTGAGCATTCACCCTTACACAAAGAAACCAATTACTCTGACAAGGTCTGTGGAGCACAGAGCTGCACCTACGGTGTTATTGGACGCCCAACTTAGAGGAGATTTTGTGTATCACTGAACACCATCTGAAAAGAAGGTTTTTATCAACTGGAACTAAGCACCTGTACAACCCAAATTAAAATGAGAGGAAGGCTTTTAAACTGGGTTTTAAATCTGAATCTGAACTTTTAGTTCAGTGAAGCCGATCTCAAAACAAATTTAAAGGGACAAATAGACATTCTCCTGTGTTTCATTCCCTATTGATGGGTGGAAAAATGCTGTTTTTCTGCAGCTGTTTATTCTAAAATAGCTGTTTTTTAAGTTAGTTACAAAACAGCTATTTTGAGTTAAAGCTTGACATGAGAGATTTGTTAAGGGAGGGATCTTACATGTCTGTAAGACTGAAGTTAGAGGAGCTCTTTGTCCTGACAGGCGACCACAGCTGCAAAAGCTTTGTGAGAATAGAGGAACTGTCACAACACTGAAAGGCACTGCAGACAGCTATGAGGGGCTGAGAGCGACCAAATCATTCCCTCACTCAAACCCACTCTCACAGCAACTGACATTTACTGTCAAAATACTGTAATGTGATCTCTCTCTTCATCTGAGGGTTGTGAGTAAACTATAATGATTACAGATTGAAAAATTGAAAGGCTTATTAAGATAATATTCCCTGATATCTGACATAAGCAGGCACAAGAAAGTCACTTTGCTTGGGGTATTTACTTTCCACTCTCCTTAGGATCTTTATTAAATTAATTTGGGTTTAATTCAATATTCAAATTACATTACATGCCTGTTAGTCACCATTTATTTATATCACCACTGAATTTCAAAAGGAGACAGTGAGATGTTTATCTTGATGTAATCAGACACATTCGCAGACCGAAGAACAAAATGTCTGGTCCACATTCTGACCATTATGGATATCTTGTTAACGTCCTACAATACAAGACAGGACAAGTGCCTTAAATAAAAATAAAACATTTTTACCAGGGTTTACTGCTACTAACCTGGCAAAGGTTACATGTTTGTAGCATGTAAACATAACGTGACTGTTTTCAACAAACTAATAAAAAATCCCCAGGTGTCCCCAGCTAACAGGAAATTTTTCAAAACATTGGCTAACATTCTCTAAAAGTTCTCGCAGGTATAAAAAAAGTTCTTGAAGTAACATTAGTAGAACATTTTTTAACAAAATATATCATATATATTAAACAAATTCCAAAGTTGTTAGCGTCCTTTTTAAATTCACATTTATACACCACATAACATTCATTCCTCAACCTTTCCATACAATCACAAAACATTACAATTTCCATGTCTCCTCAGTTCCCAGACATCACATTAATCAAAGCCATTGTTTCAAGCATCCGACGCCTTTTAGTGCATGCAGAAAGCAAACAGCATATCAATTAAAAAACAAAAAAGTGATGTATTGTGTTTTTTTATTAGTTATGGTTATGAATTATGCATTGCTTTCCTTATATTCTAACAGAGAGATAAAAACTGTATTTTTCTGGAGGTGTGTTCTGAGTTACTGTGTATGGAACGCTTCAGGAAGAATCACGTTCAGAGTTTGAAATTTTAGGGGACAGCAGGGGTTTATTTCGACATCACAATGTCTTGCTTCTGTTTGTTGCGGAGTCTTGCGTGCCAACGAGGTGCTGATGCAACTTTCAGGGCATGTGTGACAGTGTGTGACAGTGTGTGTGTGTGTGTGTGTGTGAGAGAGAGAGAGAGGCTCTGCCAGCACTCTCTGTGTTGAACGCCCCCCCAAGCCAGCTGGATATATGTCAGAATGAAAAACATCAATTACTTTACTCGGTAGAAAAAACAAATAGAAAGAGAGACTATTAAAGCTATAGGCTAACAGTGATTAACAACATCACAAGAAACTTGTCAGGGAGAATAAATCAGAGTTATGTTACGTAAAGGCTAATAGGAGAGTCTTACAGTCTTTTTTATCAAATAAGTAATATTCTTATTTGACATATTTGATATATTATAAGTAAATTGTTCTATACAGTAGAAATAAAATGACATTAACATAAACCTTTAAGAAAAATAATCTAAAAATATGCACTCGTAGCCAAGCACTGGACCAAAGCAATGTAGAAAATAATTAGCAATTGTGCATTTAAAATGAAATGTAAGACTGATTCAGTTAATTAGTGAATGTGATCTGACAGCACAGTGTAACTGAAGATGGTGGAATGAGAAGCTTCAGTTCAGAGACTGAAGAGCATATCACACCAGCTGTGCTGCCTCTAATCTCACAGACAGAAGCAGAGAATCTCACTTAGAAACTAATGAGTTGGAATTCTGTATCAAAGGGTCATGGAAGGTAAAGCTTTAGTCGAGGCTGCTTTTTATGTTTCACTACAGAAACCTTCAAAAGTAAACAAGGAGCTCAAGATTTACTGTAGAATTGTTCTTTTAGAACTGCGTGGCTTCCGGGCCCAAATATTTCTTGAAATGTTGTGGTGTATTGTGGAGACTGTTTGATGTTGCCAAATGGCTCTTTGCTGAGCTCCATCTTGAAAATATTACTGACCAATTTTGCCACAGCTGTGGTCGCTTCTGTTTTAACAGACAAGTTTCTCTCTTTTCTAACATATCCAGTGGCAGTTCATAAATGAATTTTAAACCATTTTTTAATTTCTTTGGTAAATCAAAGTCTCTTGATAAGAAAAACAGGGATGATGCTTTACCTGCGGGTGAGCACGAGAGTTTCAAAGGATCCGTGACTTTACCGTCGAGCTCTGAGCTCCGCAGCCCCGGAGATGCCCCGCTTTACCCGGACCCACTGCCCACCAGCCCCAACCAGAAAAAGACGAAAAAACGTTCATTTTCCTTAAGGAAGAAGAAATCTAAAGAGAAAGAGCAGTTGATCCTCAACAGTACTGGAGATGCGGACTGTCTTTTGAACTTTTTTTAATTAAAGTTTTTTCTTTTCAACAAAATTGCAACAAATACAGAGTTTAATTTAAAAATGTTAGTCAAAGGTTTTCAAGGTGATGTGATGGAGTAAGACAGAACGAGAGAGAGAAAGAGAGAGAGAGAGAGAGAGAGAGAGAGAGAGAGAGGCAGGTGAAAGTCTGATGCTGTCTTGTTTTCCAGAAGCCTTTCACGTTTCACAGCATAAAAGTTTCATTGCTCTGTCTTGTGGATTATTTATCAAATGGGGAGAAGCTGTTTATCATACAGCTAATCCGGTTCAGTACAGGTACAGGTTAACGGCTGTCTGCACACTCATCACCTGCAATAAATCTCTGAGCTGGTGAGGCACAGCAGGAAGGCGATGTCTCTTTCATTTGACTCGTGCTGGGTGGTCCAGGGAGGCTGAGGAGAGCTCTGTTTGTTCAGCTAGAACAAGATCTGAAACAGTGGAGCTGTATGGAGAAATCCCATTCTGAACACATACACAGCTGTTAGGATTTGTTTTCTTAAATGCCCTATAAAGTTGCCTAATTAGTGCTATGTTGTCTGTGGAATTTCCTGTTAAAACGGGAAGCTTGTAACTGGTGTGAACCATGATTGGTTACTTGCTGGTCAGTGTTGGGGGAAATGATTAAAAAGAACATTTGATTGGATAAAATTCTGTTTTGTGCAGGGTGAGTCTATTTACTTGATAGAGAGATTTTAAAAGCATATACGGTAAATATTTTTTACTTGTAGGAGTACACAGGAATATTGGAAAATATCTGGCTTCAAAGCTAGACATTGACTAGCATTGTTTATTTCACTTATGTTTGCACTGACTGACATTATAATCTGTATTAAAGACTATCTACAGAAAAAACTATGTATGGAATTTTTTTTACATACATTTCTTAATTATGATGTAAAGTGGATACTTACTTAAATAAGTCCACAATGGTAGGTTTTGCAATTAATGAATAACATTTTATAAATGTTTTTAAAAAATTGTTTTTTAATTTTTTTCATATTCTGTGGTTGTTTAAGGGAAAAATCTGTGGAATGTAGAAACAGATTTAAATATGGAAAATATAAATAAGTTATTTTTTATTTAATTATTTAACAAATTTATGAGGGCCACAAAGATCTGCATTCCAGTTCTGTTCTGCTGAACCTTCGGTGGAATATTGCAACTGCAAATTCCGTGTGAACCTGTGAATACATAGACCCGCACATTTATAAAACAACATACACTTGTGTTAAAAATGCATTGCGTTCTTGTACTGTTTTAACTGTATGCTCAGCAGTACTTTAAGTAACGCTTCCCAAATGTTAGTTGCAGTTTACAAAACACACGTACGCCTGCACCACGTATCTTCCCGCACCACTTGAAACGTGATGGAGTTTGAAAAAAATGTGATCTGACAGCCGCCATATTTCTTTCTTTCTCCACCTCTCACCTGTGGCCATTGATATTCGCTTCAGCTCTTCTAAGCTGCACTGTTTAGCTTGCCTCTCAATCTCTCAGTCTGGCAAATATTGATCTAGCAAAATGACTTCTCAAGGTTAGGGTGCCAGTCTGTGTGCTACAGTAGATAAGGCAGGGGTCTGTGATTTGCTTCTTGCTATGTCATGGGTGGAAGGCTGAGGTTTACCAAAATCACCATGACGTATTAACTGATGCGGTTTTTGTTTTGTTCTGTACAGCTTGTGACTGTTTTAAGGAAAGAAGGCTGCATGTTTATCGCTACTGAATCTTGAATGATTGTGGTCTTTGTGTATCTGATGCAGAGCTTGTGTGTCTGCGCCCATTTGTATGACTAATGGCCCATATTAGCAAGACTCAAAAGCATCAGTATCCTCTTTGGCTGCTGTATTGTGTTCATATTTTTCTGCTATAATTAGGAATCAGGATTTTGCATATCAAGTCTCATATTAAGTCCCAGACCACAAAAGTGCCAATCATTTCTTTAGAAAAATAGGATGTTAATAAACATCTCCTGCAATCTTTCTATAAAAGCATTAATGATGCATTTTCAATCGAAAAGTGTCTTTAGCGCAACTAATTACCTTCTATTCACTTTCGAGCTCTGGCCCTAAAGCTTTCATCACTCAGTTCAGTTACATTTGATTGACATTTGTTTTCGCCTGAGTTGCCTTCAACTGTTTGTTTGTT
>JAZGTK010020949.1:0-10800 GCA_036877625.1 Ambastaia sidthimunki
TGCTTATTTTAGCAAATGTTTTAGTTTGCATGCTTTACAGAGTATACAAACTATTTACGGCAGCAAATATATTACAGCAGTATAATATTCCGAACGTGGATTTGAGATGGTAAACACATTCCTAGAGTTTATTTGCTCTTGACCCACCAAGGCAGGCAAACTGTTTATCCAGAGATAGAAGCAGAGAATGAAGATGCGGGTGGCTGAGTTGTGTGTCTTTCCAGCATTAGTGTCAGAGGTTATCCGTCCTTCTGTATCCACAGTACCATTAATACAGAGATACTCCCTCTGCTCAGGGCTTCCACTGACTGAAACTTGCTCACTTGCTCTTTGTGTGTCAGTCTGCGTTTATTTGTTTGTAAAGTGTGCTGTAGTCTAACCACATATTTTTCCCCTCAGTCAGGTGTTTCCTCATGGACTCCCTGAGGAGTTCACCCTGGTCTTCACCCTGCTGTTAAGGAAGAAAAATCTGAATGATAACATTTATCTTTTCCACATATCAGATGAACACGGTTATCCTCAGGTGTGCATACTTTCATCTTAAGTCTGTACTGTAGATGAACCCTTTCAGACAGTGCTTTTGTATTAATGACTTGTGCATTTATGATTAAATATACTGTTTGTGAGTGTATAAATATCTATTCAAAGGTTAAGTGTGTAAATATTTTAGATGTTAAAAGACTTTCTCCTGTCACTGCCTAACATGCAGAGACAAGTATAAGTAAGCTATTAGTGGGTTAATTTGGATGAAATGTATAAACAGTGTGGATCTATGGTTATATCAAAACATTGTGCTGTTTGTTTAAGGATCTAAACCAGCCTGACACAGCATTATTAGCTCAACCAATACCGTCTGCTTGGTTGACCAATGACAGATAGAGAAAAGGTTTTAGAAACCTTTCTGAAAAATTAATTATTGGTAACACTAATGGCACAGAACAGCAAACTAGTGCTACTGTTCTAAAGAACGGTCCAAAATTAGCATTCACTAACCCTCAAATAAACATAATAATGTCTTTGGCTTATAAATTAAAAAAATGAAAGAAATAGGCATCAATTAGTCAACCTCATGACACTCCAAAAGAATATGATTTTCTTTTTTTTTCCTTTGATAAGAAGTATGTTTGCAAACAATATCTTAGCTGCTTCCTTCCATAGAGATAATGAGAGAATGGTGATGTCAGTCTTCAAAATCACTAAATCGCATCATAAGTGTGTGATAAAAGTAGTGTGTATGTTTCGTGCCATATCTTCCATGTGTTTTGAAGCCATAAAATAGCTTTGTGTGACAAACCAATTTAAATGTAGGTCTTTATTCCCTTGCAGTCATCTGTCGCTCTCAAATCTTCTTTCAAAGACGTTCACTGGGGAAAACAGTGAAATAATTCCTTTGTCAGACTATTTAATGATATTAAATAATACAAAAAAAGATTTATGCCTGGTAAGAAATATTTACGGGCAGTAAATTTTTTCGATTCAGCAGCCGTAGACAGATGTAGCAGAACGTTAGTTTTGGACTCTGTGCTTTTCTGGCAAAATAATATTTTTAAAATAAAACTGTCAACTCTGTGTACCTGTTTATCTCACTCCTATAGTTCTCGCTAGACTGGAATGGTGCTGATGGCAACCTGGCTCTGCGGATGAGAGGGGCCGACCCTGAAGGGGCCATGGTGGGGTGTGTGTTTGACGGTGAGGGTGTGGATCTTCTGATGGACATGCGTTGGCATAAAGTGGCTCTGAGTCTGCAGAAAGATGCTGCCTTATTGCACGTGGACTGCAGCTCCATTGAGACCAAGCCCCTGGAGCTCTGGGGCCCATTGGCCAACAATGGACACACGTTGTTGGGTATGAGGGCTACTGATGCTGCCCCTGTAGAGGTGAGATTTTCAGAGTTTATGTATCCCATGAGAAACTTGAACAGGTTCCAGGGTTACCTGGATAAATTTTAATATTGCTTTGTTTAACATATAAAACAGAAATTATGACTTTAAAGCATAGTAGGGTTATTTTAAATTATTTAAAATGTATGAGGATGACACTTTAGGTGGAAGACAGAACGCATGTGTATTTATGTTTGCACATACTGTGTTACATATCTTCAATCTCCAATCAAATGTCTCAGTCAATCAAAGCAATATAAACTAAATACACTTAAAACATTTTATGTTACTAGGTTTGCTTTAGTGTGAAAGGTTTGCTTTTAAGTAAAAGCTACTTGGAGTCTGTTTTTCATTCACAGGAGCAATTGTGTTTAGGGTAAAAAGTGAAAACTATAATAATTGTCATTTTAATAAAATTAATGATGATGCTAAATGATAATCAATATAATATAAGCTAAAAGAAACACATAGCTGGTCTGGTGTCAATTAAATTATACTTCAGCCCTACTGATGGGGCTGTGGGGATATACATAAGACAGAATAACAACAGGAAAGCACAGCTATAAATGATTGAGAGATAACAGCAGGCTATATTACCAGTCTTTTGCAATATAAAGGGCAAAGCTTGGAGTACCATGATTTCATTTAGATGAATGGCTCCAAATACTTTCAACTCCTCTGATAATTGAATGCTACACTAATACTAATGCATAAGTCGGAAGTTGATGCTTCCAATAAACTGGCTTCCCGCAGGTTTTGCCCAAGGCATCCTGTCTACAGGGGAAGTTTGCAAGCGTGTGTGTCAGGGGCGTATGTCAGCGGATATATGAGAGACAGGAAGACCACGGGCGCTTTTCTTTAGGGCTAACGTTACTGAGCACACTTGCTTCGAAGACAATGAAAAATTTAGACCTCAGCAAGAAAAGTGCTTTGTTCTATATAAACTACTTTCTTCCTTAATATATATGTATATATATATGTTTCACTCTTATCTGTTTCTGCAGATTGACATACAGCAGGTGACAATGTACTGCGACCCCTCTCTGGCCATTCAGGAGGCCTGCTGTGAGATTCCAGGAGCTCGGGTAATTATATTCTAAAGTATTAAAGGTAGATAAAGTGTAGCTCATGCACTACATAATCAAACCTCATGTTTTGGTAATGGAATGAATGCGTTCTGTCTGTCAACAAGATTGTTGTTGTAGCTGTACTTGGTTGTTGAAGTTCCGGCAGTAGCGTGTTTCCCGTCGGGACGTCTGCGGTGGAGGAAACAGCATCTGAGTCATCGATGTGGGAGTGTGGCTTTGTTTGAGGATTTAGGATTTGGAATTTTGGTGTTCCTCGTCTCTGAATTGATCAGAGCTTTGGCAAGATCTGCTGAATCTAAAAGACTCACAGGAATGCGTCACTCGCACGTTGCATGTTTAAAAAGCAGCCAGCCTCCCACGGACTGGAATAGTAAGAATCCGAGATTGGGAATTGTTACCTGTAAAAATTTGTGACAAAGGAAGTGTGCGAGAAAATAGGTACAGCCAACTCTTTGCTGTTGGCAGTTAGAATTTGACGTGGATCAAAGGATATTTCAAACGTCCGACACAGCCAAGAACCATTAAACGTCATTAGCTTTGTGCCAGATGGTGTTTGTAGTTTGGCATAAACGATTATTCCTTTTACATATTAGGTGCCTGTTTGTAGAAGAGACATGAAAAGCATTAAAGCCGTGTCACTAAAGCAGGAAGGTTTCTGTTTTATTTGTAAGCCAACAGATCTTTGTGTGATGTTGTTTTGGGGTAGGTGCTCAAGGCTCCCTGCAAGCAGTGTTTAATATGGAAACAAGGGCAACCTTTTCCCCTTAACTTTTGATCTTGGTTGCGCATAAGCAGTGGAGTCAGCTATTATCTCTTAGATGAGGAGAGATGCTGTAAATTACAGCACATACAGCTGCAGGTTTTAAAGGTTACATGCGGTACCTATCAAACCTGGAAGCATGCTCATATTGATATTCAAACAAGTGGGTTTAATAGACTCCAGACATTGCAGTCTACATACAGTAGGATGGATTTTTGGCTTCATCATGTAAGATCTCTGTTTGACCTTTGTCCTTTCACAGTGCCCACCAGATGCTCCCAAGAGTCGGCGAGCTGCGGAGAACCAGGTGGAGTTTGTGCCCAATCCTTTTGCAGAGGTAAACGTGTCATTTACTCATTCTTGTGGTGTTCAAAATATGCATGACTTACTTTTAAAGATCATTCTTGGAAGTGACTCCAGTGCAAAAACAGCTGTTGCTCCTGTAAGTCTGAACCTGATCCATTTAAATGAAAAGATATTAAGGGGGTGTAAAGTAATCGAATTGGGTTTTCTGTTCTTAAGATTTTGTTTGAAGCCACCGATGTTCTTCCTCTGATTATAAAGTCTGGTGGAAGTCCAGTTTGTGCAGATAGAGAAAGTATCTGTGGCTCCAAAGGTGATCGTCCTAAAACGGGTTTACTGCAGCCTTTAGGGGGAGATAGAGTAGACTATTGTGCAGAACTCAGTGGCAAACCAGTCGTTTTGTTCCTCACCTGTTAGTGATGAGTGATGCATTGCTGCAGCATTGCAGCACATAAATAGATGAGATAAAGATGTAGGCTAATAAATATTCCCCGTCCTGATATATTCAACATAAAATGACAGTGTTAGCAGCCATTAAGCATCCTGCTAGCAGGCAGTTGAACGAGTTCCTCTGCAGAAACTGGGATTGAACATAAATTCTCACGAACAATGCCCAGTGGGCTGTGGCACATTTCAAAGTGCTAAAATCATTCTCTTCTTGCCTTATTTTTCATGCATGTTCTTTTCTCTTTTCATTCTCTTCTTTTCTTATTTGTGCATGTTGTTCCTGCATCTAGATGTTGTCTTTAATGCAGTTTCAGGGGTAATTTTTTTATGTTCACTGCATTGTTACCTCAATTGTTTGTGTCCATGTCCTTAAAGACACAGTACACCTAAAAACGAAAGTTCAGTTTCATCTTCATATTTTTCAGCTTTTTTGTTATTCAGTAAAAACAGATCGTTTTTAGATTTGTTTTACCTGTGTTAGACCTGGGACATTGTCTACTTTTGTTGTCTATAAAGACATTGAACCCCGTGTTGTCTCTGCCTTTATCCGGAACAATCTTAGGTCACTCTTTTCTGGATTTGTTTTAGAGCTATTTTATACAACATTTCATCAGCAGTTTCTCAGTGATAATGATGGATATGTGTGGCGCTGTGGGGAATGACTTGTTCTGAACTGGAGTTTCTGTTTATGGAACAGAACAGTTGTGATGTCGGTGTGGGCCTGTGGTTTCTCCTGGCAGCAGTGAGTCATGATCATTAGCAGCCCTATTAAACAGAATGCATTACTTGGAGTCCTCAGCTGGTCTCCAACTGGTCGCATATCTTCCTCCTGCCACGTATATTGTATCATTCTTCATATACAGCGCATGCAGTATAATCATATCCAGAGGGCCACTTCATCCAGCCAAACACACACAAACCACCATTTACACTCACACGTAGTCATGCACACTAAGACGTGAATAGTGTCTTAGCAATGCGCAATGCATAACAAATTGTTCTTTGAAACTGGATCAGTTGCACCAGTTCACAAAACTGGTCTGTATGATTTGGTTTGAGTGTTTCCAAAGTCCCATCGCTGTGTGAAGAAACGTTGCATGCACACACACGTTTACTAAATAGGGACATTTCATAGACTTGTGTTGTTTTCATACACAGCAAATTATAAACAACTCACACTCTAAGCCAAACCCTAATAGAAATTCACACACACAAATTCACACACACACATGCATCCATATTAGCAGAGCAATTAGCCCTCCATAGGGAAACATTAGATGTATTGCTTTCATGGCACTTCCTGTCTCAGTATTCTCTCTTTTTATCCCTTTAATAAAATGTCAGCACTGACAAATTGATGCTTGACCATGGCAAACAAATTGAGCAATTTTCTGAATTCACACAGCTTCCTTTGATAGCAGTAACACAATTGCAACACAATACTACCATTATCTAAAATAACATGCTACTTATGGCCATGCAGTAGTGATTCTACTGCACATAAGAGACACTAACGGATGTCATGCCCAAAAACATCTTTTTCTTATTGTATAATCAGTATAACACATGGCCTCAAGTGGATTATTGCTTAACAGCATCAACAGAAATATAATGAAATAACTTGTTACATGTTCAATAATGAGCTACTGAATAATTTATAAATAATAGGAATTATGATGATTATTCTGCCAAGCAATATAATTGACTTTGTGCTGTTTATGTCTGCCAAGAAATATATATTAATTAATATAAAATGTGTGCATTCATCAGAATTTTATGTCAGCTTTAAATGTGTCTCAACCAATCAGACGTTTGATACAAAACTGTTTTATAAGGTTTTATATTTAATTTATTTGCTTATGTATTTGCAGATATATTGCTAGCAATGAAAGCAATGAATTTCATGTGTGTGTATTACTGTAGGCGTGTTTGAGATTATGCATCAGGGAGTGTATTTATGTGCATGTTTGGGTTCATCTGAGGAACCATTTAATCTTAACCAGACTGCACTGCAGCTGTCAACTCAGGTTTTTCTGCAAATACACAGAAAAACAGACTTTTTTCTAGCCCACTTTTTTATTTGTCTGTTCACGGTATGGTATATATTACTGTACATATGCAGACGGGGAATAAACCACACACATTTATGTACATGTTCTTGTGTTTGCCCCTGACTCAGGTTACTGTCTGTAGCATAGCAGTCTGTGTTTTTCAACAGACTCTAATGAGTTCCAGGCTAATAGCATTAGCCTACTTTTGCATTAACCCCTTCCTCCCCTGCAAATCCAGGATCCATACAGCAGTAAAGCCCCAGAAAGCCCAGCATTCTTCTGTGGTTACGTTTTCTGTCCGTTGAGCTCACCAGCAGGGTGAAATTCATGCGCAGAGAGCTGCATAGTCGCAGTAAAACAAAACTCCCTGCATTATTCATGCACACATTCCACTACGGTTTGGGAACAGGTCATCATAATTTTCCTGCAGCCCTGCAGCCATATGAGCAACATGTTCATTTCATGTTCTCAGTGGAACTGTTTCTATTGTTTGTCCGTCTGTGTGCTCTGAGTAATTTCTAAACTGGATCCCAGGGCATGACTGGGAATTGGGTACCGAGCACTTTTCCTGTCATCTTCTTGTTTCTGTTTTTCCTTGATTTTCCAAGCCTATCCACTCTGATCAGTCTTTCCTCATGCTGTGTTTGCTCTCCATGCTCGGACATGACTCGAAGATCTACTTTCACATTGCTGCACAAACACATCTTTTGTTTTTCTGCCTGTCCCTGATGTTCTCTTTCAAATAATGTCTCTCAGCACTCCCCCCTCTCTCTCTTTCTCTCTCTCTCTCTCTCTCTCTCTTGCCAGCTCTCCTTCCCATTTGCTTTTTCGAAAGACTCCCATATTCACAGTTGATCACACTGATGAAACTCGCTGTAACGGTTATATGACAATACATTCGGATCTGTATACAGCAAACACTGATTTGTGTACCAGCATCAGTCCAGAAGAAAATTCCTAGATAAGAATGAGGAATTATTATTCTGCTATGTTAATAACCATTGCATGGCATCTTAGCTTCTGTTTTAACAATCCTTACCATGCATATAGTTCGTTTGGTGTTTAGCATGTTGCTTATGAGAACTGCCAACTCTTATGTGACTGTTTCTCTGGGGTTTACTTTATAAATCTCACCTTTTTTGTTTTTAATGCTCTACAGGCAATACTTGGATCCAGGGAACTGGCAGAAAAAGTAAGTTCTTTAAAATAAGTCAGCAGAAAAACTATTGTTTCTATTTGTCTACCAACAATAGACAGGCTCAAATTATGAGGCTTCCTACTGGAAAAAGGCCTGCAGGCTCCATCCAATAGCTCTTTAAATTCAGCATTCCAAGTTGTGCTGACATGAACCTGACAAACACATAGATAATTTACTACTAATAGCAAAGCGTTTTGTATGTTATTATACTGCCAGGATCTGGGGGGGACTTAACATTTGCTAGTTAAATGTGCTGCTCTGGCATGATGTAAGAACACCCATGTTTCGCATACAAAACTCCTTTTAGTTTGTCACCTGTCAAAAATCCATCTCTTGTCTCGTTTAATAAAATAGCATTAGCCGGCTTTTAATTGAAATACACAGCTGAAAACGGCAGGGTTTAGTTGTGATGGGAATAAAACTGGTTAACCAAGGAAGGCTTGCTGATAAAGCTAGTTAAGATGCCAGGTAGGCGCATCAGCATATGAGCATCTAAAACAGACTTTTTTATCATTGCAGAATAAATAAACCTTTCTTAATCTATTGTGTGATCAGAATAAATGCATTAAAAATCTAACGGGTCTTCTAGTGCGTTAACCGCCTGTTGGCTAAGCAGGACTTATTAACGCGACGGGTGGCAGATTTGGTTTTAATTGAGCTCTTCCGCTAAAAACGAACAGCTACTTATAAGTTACTTCGCTCCGCACGTCTTCCCTCCTTTGCAGCATTGCAGCTGCCGTGAGGATTCGTCTGTTCTTATTGATCTTTGTCTCCCGTGAGAACGCCGGTCCTGTGCAGTTAAACCTGATGTTTCACTGCCACCCACAGGCCAACATATGCAACAACAACCAAATCAAAGCTGGTGTGTTGTAATCTCACCTATATACGGATGGAGATGCAATACGGTATAAAATTCCCAAATCCTGTTCCGTGAAGAAGGAACAACTTGTTGTTGTTTTTTTCCTAGTGTGCAGGCTGTGTTTTGCTCGGTGAGGGATGGAGTGTGGGTATACACATTCAGTATGTCATGCAGTAAACGTGTACAGCGTGTAGGCAGTCTGCAGGTTTTGCATGCATGTGTGTGCATGCGTGTTGCATTCACTGTTATCTGCCCTTGAAACAAGAACGTTTATCACGACTCTTGGCAAGAATCCACAACACTTGGAGAATAATAAAAAGGTTGGCAAGACATTGTGCTGCTTTTGAAGTGTTTGAAAATATAAGATGATCTATAAAAGGCAGATCCACTATAATACACCAGTGCTTTTAATGCATTGTGCCCAGATTTACAGTAGTACCAATTGGCACATGCTGAGTTTTCCTGCACAGTGCCAGATGTTTAGCTCAGTGCCAAGAACTGATTCCTGCTTTCACCATCATTTTGCTTAACCCACCACAGTCTCTGTTCCAGTTTTGCATGTACAAAATGCTTCTGGAAATCATGTCATAGACACACTTTTGTCCCTGTTAGAAGACCAGCTTAAACCAGCATGAACTTCCATCCTGGTCCAAGCTGGTTTAGTGCTGATGTTACTGCTGTGTTTATACATTAAATTGTTGATTGTATTGCAGGCAGTCCAGGAGGATTTTGCGGGTCAGCAAGGTCCCAAAGGAGATAAAGGAGAACGGGTAAGACAGAGAGTTTGAATTGGATCATATTATGTTTAATACACATAAAGCAAATGAAGGGATTCAAATGTTTGTGATAGCACCTCCCACACAGTCCAGGCATGCTGGGAAAAAATGACTGCCACGCTGTTTGTTTTGGCATATTTTATAAAACGTCTCATTAGGAACCAGATTCCTTGCCAGTGATCCTGCTTGGCCAACTATTCGAAACTTTCATTATTATTGGCTTCATTTCTTAGTATATTAATAACATCAATAAATTACCCTTCATAAAGACAATATTAAGAAGTTTCCATGATAAAAGCTGACATCTCTGCTTGTTCCTGTACAGTAATGTTTTGATTTATTATTTTGGCGTACTGTTCCTTTAACTGTTCACATATCTGTTGTGAATTTATTCATCCTGCAGGGTTTGGACTGCACTGGTGCTGGAGTGCCTGGACGTGTGAGTTGAGTGTTTATTAAATGAACTTCCTGGCATTAACTAACACTGAATGAAGAGAAAATCATTTGTGCTCTGTGTACTGTACAGCCAAAATCTGAGACCACTGGTGAAAATGCTTTATTAGCATTTTTCTAATTTGATAAATTCTTCTTCATCATTTCAAGATAAATTTCCTGCATAACTATTTTGAATAAAAAGATAAAATAAGATATAATAAATAAGATAAAATAAGCAGTATACAGTTGTTGTGATTTGGCACATCCCCATATTGATTTAATAATAGCAAAATAATGGTTCGTGGTTGTGTATAAGCGTATTGGCAGCTTATAAACCCAAAAAAGGTCAGTTTCCTGTACTGACACATTTCCTATTGAATCTAAGTTTAGGCAATGAAATAATTTTTCTTTTAACGTCGACATTTCTTTTATTTTCAAATCCTGGAACTGTCAGCTTATTTCCAGGATTCAATTAAAAGCGGAATCCTAGTTTTTTAATGTGGCCTCAGTTGTTTATGATTTAGTAACTTGGATAATTTGTCTGTATGTTTCAGTGCTTAGAAGGTTCCAAGGGGGAGAAAGGAGAAAAGGGTGAATCGGTAAGTGTGTGTGTGTGTGTGTGTGTGCTTTCCCTGTCTGAGAGAGAGTTGCAATCGAATGTTTGTTTAGCAGTCTTCACTAAAGCAGGGGGGATATCTTGATACTGTTTTTGGCTATTGATTCACCCATTCTTCTCTTGGCAGGGTCTGACTGCCAATTGGGGAGAAGCTGCTGGTCTGAAAGTAAGTGAATGTAGCACCGTGTGGTGTGATCGTATGCGCATGTTACGGCTTTCTGCTTATTTTCCTCTGTGTTTCATTTTCTCTGCCTTCAAGGGGGCCAAAGGTCAGAAAGGCGAGGTTGGAGCGCCAGGTCCGGATGGAAATCCAGGCAAAGATGTAAGATGCATTTATCTTCATATTTAGTTCATATTTATCCTCTGATTCATTTACATTGTGTGCAT
>JAZGTK010020950.1:0-10799 GCA_036877625.1 Ambastaia sidthimunki
TTAGGGTGCAGCATAGGCCATCCAGTGGATGAACAACAGCATAAGCAATACACTGTTAAGCATGATAATATAGCTCTTTTGCTACACACTCTAAACTATGCACGTCTCAAAAAAACCCAAAAACATTTTAAGTGCAAATTGGGATGAAGCCTAAATCAGAGCTATGGACATTAACAACGGAACAGACACCACTACAAAGTAATGCTCAATATAGGGCACTATATAGGGAATAAGGAATTTCAGACAAAGCTAGATTCACTGTTCTAAAGCACCTGCTTTAGAATGTCTGATTATAGATAATCCTGTAAAAAAATGTTGTAACCACCCCCAAACTTTACAATGTACATGCTAAAAACATGCAGTATGCAAAAAACATGCAGTAAAAACATGCAGTAAAGAGTAGGACACAAACACTTTTAACATTCCAGTCGAAAAAGACTATTACGAAGGAAAATAAGAAGTACTTCTTATAATGCCAATATATTTAGTTCTAATCTATTAATAATTTCATATATGAAAAGCGTTTGAAGATCTATCAGTAGTCTTTCGCAGAGTTTCCGCCTTCACAATGTAACTCCTATGTAGCACTGCCTCATTGTTCAAAGTGCATTGAAGCAGCAACAACATTGCGAAAGGTGCAAGAAACTAAATCTGAAACAAAACATCCTTAAAAAACTGGTTGCCATGTTTTATCTCGCATGTAAGTATTACTGAAATTACTAAATTATTAATAAACACATCAACAAATTTTTACATCTACATCAAACCATTGATGAAAGTGATTTGTTTTATTTTCCATTTTGTTGGTGTTGTTTTATAATGATGATTATTATTATTACTTACAGTCATCTCAGTAAATCTGTTACTTCAGACTCAAGGTATGTTTTTAAAAATTATCAAACAAAGAAATAACTGTATTTTTGTATACAGTTCAAACGGCCCTACATGGGGCCACCTACAGCTTATGAATACTTTTCTCCCCAACAGGTCAAAATGTCCGTCATGCAAAGATTTACAGTAAAAATAAAGAGGTACCAGAAGGTGGTAACCTAGAGGTCACTTGTAGCACATTTGGTTATACAACAAAGAGTTTTTATGTATATCTGTGTAAAAATGGTAAAGCTATAGATATGAAAAAACAATGCAATCTAGAAGACCTCACTTTTAGAATAGAAAGAATAGGAAAGGACCATTCGGGCAATTACAGCTGTGTGTTCTCTGAAGATCGGCTGACAAGAATCAAAGTCATGGGATATGATCATAATAACATCTTCATTAATGTGATTGGTAAGATGTCTGACACTGTTCTCTGGGAACATTGAATATGTTCCATCATGCAAATTAGCATGTTTTAATATTTTGTCTACTGCCCTTTAATTTGAGAGAAAGAGATTCTCCTTGTTTTCATATTGCAATTGTTTTAAAATGATTTGTTTGGCATTTTTCTGTAAGGGTTGAGCTATTAAAATGTCTCTCTTTTAACACAGAAACTTCCATTCCTGCTCAGATACATTTGGTGAAGTCTGAAGTATCAGAGGGAAGTGATGCTGAGTTTATCTGCACAACAACAAATCATTTAAACATAAACCAGACCACAGAAATGATCTTGGCCTTTCTCATCAAAAATGGAACGACGGTTAAAGTCAATATTTGGGACACAAATGAGACAATGACAACATTTATTCTCAGAAAGGTCAGGATGGATGATGCTGGAACATACAGCTGTGTTGTTTTGCTTGTACCCCCTTGTCCTAAAACGAGACTCAATGGAGGTAATGAAGTTAAACTAACAGGTATGAATAAAAGAGGACAAACAAAAAACACTGTTTAATAATTTTGATAAAAATATATTGTGTTGGGTTATATTAGGCACTGTTTGTTTTCAGTTTATTAATTATTAAGTTAATTATTGAGGCAGGGGAAAGTACATATATTAACTATACAAAAATGTAAGAATTAAAAAGAATAAATTGAGAAAATAATTTATAGAAATAATTCTATATTTTGATTTTGTGTGCTTTTCTTTAACAGTTGTAGGGCATGGCAGCGCTGGAATAATCACAATTGTCATTGTGTGTTTAATGTTGTTTCTCAGTCTGATTTTGGGAATTTGGGCAATGATCCGAAAACAAGGTTTGAGTTGTTTTCTAAAAGAGTTCTGTTCATTTCTAAAACAGCACAGAGTTTGTACTTACAGTATTTCCTCTTTAATAGGATGCACGGGATGCGACAATGACAGGTCTAAAAAAGTTTTTTCTTTTTTAATGAAAATTATTTTTTAAACAATACTAAAGTATTTTTTAATAAACAGATCGTTGGACAATGAGGAGCAGCTCGGAGGACCCGAAGTAATCTATGATGGTATTCATTATATTGTCCTAATTACAGTGCTTACAATGCAATTTTATTCATTATTAATTCTTTAAAAAGGTTATTTTACCCAACTATTAAATTTCTGAAATTAATACAGATAAAAAGTTTGTTTTATGGATTTGATTTTGATATATGTCAATATTATAATTTTGAAGAGAAAGATCATTCTCTTTTTGAATTACGGTATGTTCAACATTCAAAATTTAACCAACACGAATGGTGTCTTAATAATTGTTGCATACTGATTTTTGGTCAGCCTTTCTGCATTTATTTGCACACTAAACTGTGACTGGTTTGACACTTTTTTTGCATAGCCACTTTAACACACGCATGGTGATTATGTGTTAATTCTTGTGTGTAGCCAGTTAAAACTTACTACTAAAACTATTAGCCTGCTTTGCTTTGTGAGCACTGGTATTTCCTTTAAGAAATGCATATACTCTTAACCCTTTATATAGGTTAATTCTCTGCCAGTTTATTTGATAGAAATGATTTATTTGACATTTTAGAGAGTTTGACTCTAATTTTTTTTTTTAATTCTGTCTCAGAATGTGGGAGCATCTGAAGAATCTGGTGATATATAAAACATCTGGAAAACAGAATGATTAAAAGATTCATGTTTTGCCCTAATGCTTTTTTAATTACACTGTTTTGTGGCTGAATTTTAATGGCATTTTAAAAATATTTTTTCCTCCATTGTTTTTGCTTTATATTTTATTATTGCTCCTCAAGCATAATGATACAAGTAGTTTTCTTTGTTGTTTAAAATGTTATTGGGTGTTTCCATATTGTTTTTTCTCTGTTCATTATTCTTCTTTATTTTTTGAAGTATTTGTCAATGTATGGTAACCCATATTTGAAATGTAATCTCTACATTTAACCCATCCAGTCAGTAGTGAACACAAACATCTGGAGCAGTTAATATCTATCCCTGCAGCACTCGGGGAAGAACTAGGGAAAAAGTGCCTTGCTCAAGACTGTGGGAATTGAACCTGCGACTCTCTATCCATTAAGCCATAACTGCCTGTCTGAATTTTGTAAATGTACATAAACAGCAGAATGAATTCTCTAATAGCAGGCATCCAAAAATACCTGATACTTGAATTTGAATGTAAATGATTAATTTGTTTTGTTTCATTAAATTATGTGTGAGCATAGTTCACAGCTTAAACTGAATCTGTATAAAAAAATTTAATGTGTGTGGCACAGGATGACAAAAGGAGAGAGGAAAATGTGAGTGTGAATATCTAAAGATTTAAGATTTACTAATAAATATACTTTTTCAGTTTTTTGTTTTTTTTTCAGTATTACCCTCTATGGAGTTAAACTCGTCAGATCAATGTTACTTCAGCACAAATGCTATAATTGAAGTCATACCACACTGTGCTAAATTTAAAAATGACATAATTTACTCCTGTTTTTTTCCAAGTTTACAGTAAGAGCTACAAAATATATTACATGAACTACATTAAGATATACTGTACAGTTGGGTGTGCACCATTAATTTCATAAAAATATGTATGGAAAATATTTTGTCATCTTTAACATATTGCTTTCATGTGCACTTTCACCACTATAAAACTCCTCAGAGTACTAATTACACTGACAGCATCATATCAGCATGGCTACATAAGCCACAGGCCACCATTTAGTCAATGTCTGGGTATAAACTAGATCACAGGCTCACTGACTCATTTAACTTACCAGTTTCCTTCAACTTCTGCAATTTCCAGTGACTTCCCCGTCCATCATCTAGTTCTCACCTGATCTTGTACTACATCTGGTGACAGAAGCAAAGTTATATTCATATATCTGCTCATCCATTTTATATTGTAGTTCTATATGGTCACCATGTGTGTTAAAATAAACCTTCACTTACCATCCGTGCAATTCTTACAATTACAGGAAAATGGGGTGAAATGAAATAGGGATAACATATATCATAATTGGCTGTATTGCATACAGTATACTGAACACTTTGTCCAGTCATTTATTGATGGTAATTGCACACAATACTTATGTTTGTGCACATTTTGTGTGTGTTAAGCGGAAGTTAAAAGTGAAAGTAGTAGTAGCAGCCAGTGTGTGTATAGAGGTCACAGTCAGTATAGTTCACATGACTGGTGTACGATCTGACATCCTGTAAAGAAACTGTTTTAAAATCATGTAGTTCTTCTTGAAATACTTCTTTATGTATGTCACCGCAATTACTGAAAATATTATAATAAATGAACTTTATATCGTTTACCATTATTTTAATATGCAGTTATTTATTCCCTATGGTCCAGCGGCATTCTATCTGGCACATGGAGGTAAGGGTGTTTATATACACAAATACACAACATAGAGGATATTGGCTACATTCACCTCATCAACTTTTTTAATCACATTTGTGTTTTCAGTTGAACAGATTAATTGATCACTGATTTCTTTCTATGGAACCCCTGCGCTTCTATAAATTTCTGTTTAATTCACATAATGCATATGTATTGTACATATTAGTATTTTATGTATAGATCAGTAAAGGAAATTTATAATTTATCATCATAAGAATCATGATGGAGATGGTTCACAGTAGTCAGGCAAAAATTGAACCCGCATGTCTATTTACTAACAATCAAACTCTATTGAATTTTTAGCCAATTTTCACTAAAATGACCACAATTCCTCAATAATTTAATTATAGTGGATACAGAATACTATGTGGTTTATTAGCAAAGTTTAAAAAAGTTACAAGCTGTGTGAATCATCTATGTCACACCTGCCAGTACTGTCTTTACCATAATGTGAAAAAAATAAATAGTAAGTTTAACATCAAATTTTCCTTTATGACATGGCTGAATAATGTTCTAAGATCAAGTGGCATTGGTATTTGGTATACAGGAAACAATGTTGTATGTTGTAACACCTTTAGTCTGAGACTTTACACTGTGCAGGTCTGTCTTCAGAGCTCGGAAAGCATGTATTAATTATAATAATACTTTCAGTTTCATCAGTAACCACACATGGTAACCACAATGCAGCTGATGTATATTTAACCACCTTCACCTTCTGAGCAAACTGTGTGAACGATCACATAAGAGATAAAGTTACAGTAGAAACAAAACAAAACACATGCCTAAAACTGCGTATCTGCTCAATTTATTTCAGCTCACTAACACTAACAGCATACATTTCCAAAATAACATACCAAGCATGACAAGCATGAGAGGAAGATGCACAAATTTGATTAAAACCATTAAAACTATTTTTATATACTATATTTCCTATTTACTTTAATACTACCTATTTAATTATTATACAAGAACCAAGCGCATATGTTATTTTTATTACATCAAGTCAGATTTACCAAAGATTTTCTCTGTGATTGGTTCATCTGGGTGTGTATGTGTTGGTTTACTTAACCATATATTGAGGACAAACTTGTACCCAAAAGTAAGCAAAACCTCACAAATTTGAACAAAACCTCCTTTTGGGGGATGTCCTCATCTGTTAAATTGCGTTGTATTATTTTCTCATGCATTCTAAGTTCATCTTCCATGTTTAACAGTTTGGGTCAACATTGTTATATACTTGATGGAGGCTAAGATTATTAAACACCTAACCATTAGTGACATTAAGCCTTTGTTGTTGTTTGTGTAAGCCTTGTTGTTCTGTTAAGGAACTGTGGCAAAGCTTTAAAATTTTTTAAAAGATTTTTTAACAGAAATAAAATGAACTGAATTGATTTATATAATGTATTGTTGGTGTGTATTTATACTATGCATTACTGTAGTTTCTCTGTATTGAGAAGCAAATCAAGCAGCAAAGCAAGTTCTAAATCAAGTAGTGGTAAAGTCTGTGCAGTGGATTGGTTGTCTGTGTTGTTCTTCTAAATAGTAAAATATTACATTGAAAACAGTGTTTCTAGAATCCTCAGTGCTTAGAAGGAACAAGTTAAACTCCAAAAATGAGAGAGTAGAAGAGTACAGAGAATTGTTGTTCTCAAGTACAAAACAAAAGAGACCATTACAGTCACATGTAGGGAGTAGGGCGACACCAAGAGGACAGAATAACAGATCAGATAATCAGTTGACATTTAGCACAAAGATACTAAATATGTACCATAAATGGCCTCTTAAAAATTGATTGATTTAACACACTAGGATTACACAGAAACTTTTTTTAATTAATTCAAGCCCAGGCAGAATGCTTCAGATTTTTGCAACACAACCTATATCTAATTACATTCTGGCACTGAAACATCTCACTTGTTCATTTGTTTTAGAATTAGCATAAACAGACACCAAGAAGTTGAATGCTTACAAAACCATTACAGACACACTAGTGTATAAGGTGCAAAATGTCTGTGGAGGCACAGAGAAATACAGAGGACCTGAAATTTCTCCAAATAAGGCCGAATAAAAAAAGGGGTCATGCAGAAACTTTTTAAAAACAACTGTTACTGTTGTGTGGTGGCAACCATTACCACACAGAATGTGTTACCGTAATGTAAAATGGGAAGGATCTATTTCCCACCTTAGCTGGAAAAAAGTCTTCAGATTGATCTGTTATTTGCATATCAACAGCTGGAGTAGGGTGCTACATTGAGTTAGACAATCGACCCATTAAGTTGGGCTGGTTGTGAGTTAAACTGTACAAATATAATAATAATGTTTATTAATAATAATAATAATAGTGTTAAACTAACAGTGATGTAATAAAATATAAAATGTGGGTACTTTATTATTAGTGTAGCAGGAGACAGTGCAGTTTTCCATATTCTCAAAATGTTGCCTTAATTAAGGCCAAATTGACTTAATATGGGGACTTTATGTACTTACTTGGCATTTTGGTGCACTAAAAAAACTTGTGTGTAAGGTAAAGGGGGAAGCATGTAATTGTTCAAATATAAGTAGTTTTAATTCAATAATAAATTCATTGATTTAATTCAAAGTAAAGGTTAATTTAAAACAAAATTTGTTTAAATTGACTATAACTAGCAGTACTGTTTGAACGTTCCCGCCTTCACAGTGTATCTCGTAGAGTCACTTCATTATGGGCAGTGCCTCATTCTGTTCAGAGCATTGAAGCTGCAACAACAAACTGGTTGAAGTTTTCTAGAAACTGAATCTGTGAGGTGACAAACTTCCCCAGAAACTGACATGTTTGCTGTGTTTCTGCTCACATGTAAGTATTACAGAAACTTCTAAATCTACAATAAACACATCAGGAATCCGTGAAACTAACATGTGTTTTATTTTGCATTTTGTTGGTGGTGTTTTATAATGATGATTATTATTATTACTTACAGTCATCTCAGTAAATCTGTTACTTCAGACTCAAGGTATGTTTGAATGCTAAAGTCAGAATAACAAACACAGCAGTAAATGTTCTTTTGTAATTATCAAGAGCATAAAGTGCCACATAAATTATGAATATGTTTTTCCCCAACAGGTCAAAACATCCGTCATGCAAAGATTTACAGTAAAAATAAAGAGGTACCAGAAGGTGGTAACCTAGAGGTCATTTGTAGCACATTTGGTTACACAGCAAAACGTTTTTATGTATATCTGTGTAAAAATGGTAAAGCTATAGATATGAAAAAACAATGCAGTCTAGAGGACCTCACTTTTAGAAAAGAAAGAATAGGAAAGGATCATTCGGGCAATTACAGCTGTGTGTTCTCTGAAGAGCAGCTGGAAATAAACAAAGTCATGGCATATGATCATAATAACATCTTCATCAATGTGATTGGTAAGATGTTCCACACTACTGCTTACATTTGTGAATGTGTTTTGTTCATTGAGCACAAATAAAGACTGAGAAACATAGTCTATATGGAACTTGTTTTTCAAGTTGTAATTGTTATGAATTGATTTGTTTGGCATGATTGCATTTTAGGTTTAAGGATTTAAAATCTAAAAGATTAATGATTTCTTTCTGTACACAGAATCTTTGATTCCTGCTCAGATACACTTGGTTAAGTCTGAAGTATCAGAGGGAAGTGATGTTGAGTTTACCTGTACAATGACAAGCCCTTTAAAAATAGATCAGACCAGAGAAATAATCTTGGCCTTTCTTTTGAAAAATGGAACGACTAATAAAGTCAATGTTTTGGACACAAAGCAGACGATGACAACATTCATTCTCAGAAAGGTCCGAATGGAAGAGGCTGGAACTTACAGCTGTACTATGTTGTTAAATACACTTTTTTATCCTAAAAAGATACTCTATGGAAATAATGAAGTCAACCTTCACATAAAAGGTAAGAAAAAACACTGTTTTTATTTTGGGTTTGTTTAATAAATTATATAACCATTTGTTTTTCCTATTGATTGAATTAATATGGTTTGGGATTAGAGATTAGATTACACTTAAATATAAGAATCACATTATTGTGAAAACATGCACAAAAACAAAGACAAGGGGGTTAGAGAGCACTCAACATTTCAGACTGTGTGTTCCTCCCTACCCTCGATAAAAAGACTATTCACGGGTGGGATACACACGGTTTGTGTGTTGTGTGTTTGGGAGTGAAGCATGCTTAGTCCCTCTCGAGGGAGCTGACTGCCTGCATTGTGAGCTTTCTCAATGTGGACGCTTTTCTCCCGGAGGTCTTTCTCTCTGGAGGGAGACTGCACCAGCATTCCTCGTGGTCTCGGTCCTGCTTCTGCCAAGGCAGAGCGATGGCTGCGCTCGTGGGGTCTGCACATGGATCTGGCAGAGAGAATTGAGACAGACAAGTCCTTATCTCATTCCTCACCCACCAGATCCTCCGCTCTCTCTCTGGGCTCAGAAGCCTGCTCCGCGATTTCTTCACCCCGGGTAGAGGGCTTGACTCTCCGCCTCTCATCCACTAACAAAGTTGATGTAGAGAGCGTTTATAAGTCCTCTCTGCCCTGACAATACACTGTGTTCCAGCTCCTCACACAGGGACAAACAAAAACAGGGACACACAAAAGCCTTAAAGGTGCGGGTGTCACAACGCTCTGGCTCGAAGTCCTCCAAGTCAAGACCGGATCTGAGGACCATCTTGATCTCTAAGAGAACTTTGACCAAGAAGTCCTGAAAATTACATGTCAGGACTTTAGAGGGCAGCCCCATCTGGGGAGCAGCGGTGTACACCTCATTGTACGATGCCCGTCTCTCCTCAGTGCCCTCTGGAGGCCAACCTGTCAACCCTGCCACCTCTGGTGTCTCACACAAGCGAGCACTTCCTCCAGTTTCTGCCTGGAGACGGACCCGAGGGGGCTCGCTATCGCCACAGAGGTCCATAGAAAGCATATGTTCATATCTCCATCCTTCCTCAACACAGGAAGTTCCTGAGGTTTGCTTCAGGGGCAAAGCTTACCAGTATCTTTTTCTTCCATTTGGCCTTGCACTTTCACACCGCTCTTTCAAGAAATGTGTGGATGCAGCTCTGGCTCCCTTGCGACCCCAAGGCATCCGCATACTCAATTATATCACCGATCGGTTGATATTAGCTCACTCAGAGCAGTTGGCGGTTCGACATTGAGATGTCATTCTTGCCCATGTGAAAAAGCTGGGGTTCAGACTGAAGGCTGAGAGGAGTGTGCTTTCTCCAGCTCAGAGAACCACTTATCTTGGTGTTGTGTGGGATTCGACCACGATGCAGGCACATTTGTTTCCTGTTTCAGGAACTGCTGGGTCTGATGGCAGCTGTGTCCAACGTAATTCCTTTTGGCCTACTGTACATGAGCCCCCTACAGTGGTGGCTCAAGACCAAGGGGTTTTCCCTGAGTCCTATTGGACTGATTTTACATGTGATTCAGAGTGTGGTTACACTGGAGGAGTTCCCATAGCGTTTCAACGCAGTGTCTTGTTCAGGTTCCTCAGGGAACCAGGGTAACATACATAACCTGAGACGATTTTTTGTATTGTCTTTGTTTTCTTTTTCTGATTTTGTGTGCTTTTCTTTGATAGTTGTATCATACAGCAGTGCTGGGAATGTCAGAATTATCATTGAGTTTTTAAGCATACTGTTACTTCTCAGTCTGTTGCTGGGAATTTTGGGAATGATCAAAAAACAAGGTACAGTGACTTTAAACACTTTTCTAAGAACCCAAAACAATATTTTGTTTACTAGAAGAGTTCTGTTGATATACTATATTTCCTCCTGACTAGGGTTCCTTGGGTGCTACAACAAAAGGTCTGTTAACAATTTTTTTTATTCTTTATTTAAATATAAATGTATATGTTTGGACACTACTGATATATTTGTAATGAACAGCTCATTGGACAACGAGGAGCAGCTCAGAGAAACAGAACCTTCCTATGAGGGTATTTATTATATAGTGCTTACAGTGAAAACATTTATAGATTTCAATTAATTCACCCTGAACCATTAATGTACAGGCTTCTTTTAAACTTTTATCTATGGATAAAATTAACTTTGACTCCCAGAAAATGTAATCAACAACAAT